>JAMKCH010015125.1:0-55139 GCA_023653785.1 Ophioderma brevispina | reverse complement strand
GCCGTACAGATGTGTGTTAATTGTTTACATATAAGAGCAGAAAGCAGTGACCCCCATAGAGCTTGTAGAACCCCATCACACTTGGCCCTGTAATTTTGCAAGTAATGACAATCACCGGTTTAAATATTCATTTGGTGTCATGTACAAATAGATGAAGAATGTGACACTCTTTCAGAAGAATCCGACCATTCTGAAAATTTACCCCCAGGATGACCTTGAGCCTTTTTACCATATAGTTATTAAACTACAAGCATAGGATTTTAGGCAAACTATACCTTTTTTTAATCCTTGGGACATGACAAAAATGTTGGAACACATTTAAGGACAATTGAATATTTCGTCATTTACCACTGTTACAACTTTGCCCCCTTTATTTCTGACAATGCACAAAGAGTTTCTTGGGGGACTTTAGTAATTATTCTGACACATTTCTGCACCACTTCTGACATTTCAAGCTTGTTCCCAGAAATTTCAACCTTTCCATGTTTATTTTATTAATCCTCTGGCCTATGAATACAAAAAATGCACTGATATTTGTTATACTGCAAAATTTATTGCCTTGTGTACAAAATTTAGTAAATATAAACAGTAAAGTTTTCAGCGTCAGGCCTGTAGTTTTACTAATTTTCTCCAAAATTACAAAAATGATTGAACACAAGAAAAAAAAAACTGCATAAATCTCAGGAAACATTTTCACAAAAAAATACTTTTTGTCAGTCTTGTGAGCAATGACAGAACAAGCTCCTCCTTCAAAGGAGAAATTGGAAAGCTACCCTGCCTGGCTGCCAAGGCCATTCAAATAGAGTTCAGTCATAAAGGGCCTATAATTCTATATTAAAGGGGTCCCAAATATTGGGATAATCATTAGTTGTTCTTTGACCATTCTATTGATGTACAATTTTATGACCCACTACATCTCAGGTTCATATAAAGGCCCAACAAACTTTGAAATTGATATCCTATGACTGTTCATCATTTGTGTTAAAATATTTAAATCATCAATTTGAGTCTTGTGGAAATTTCAAAATTTAAATAAAAAATTAACCTTCCTTTTTAGTGTTACAAATTTAACTCCCTTAGTTTGAGTAATCAGAAAAATCATGACCCCTTTCAAGAATATCAGGCTAGCCATTCCAAAGACGAAGTACAACTGTTCCATTGTATTAATGTCAGCCATTCAAAATTAAAGGTGCAACGAGAGATTTCACATATGGTGTCCCTAAAAAATCAAAGTACTGAATTTTGCCTTCATGTAAAGCTTTCCAACACAATATCCCCCCATTCTGAAAGATTACTATAATTGTTTTCTTGGTACAAAAAATGTGAAATTTCCAATTTTGTATAGGAGCAAGTCTAAATTTCGCCTATGTTTTACATTGAACTCTAAGCAAATCAAAGAAAATCGCCTTTTTTTATATCTCTTTTAAGACATTTCTGATAGCGAAATACAAGGTAAGAATCTTATTGAGTGTCTATCCCTATATGAAATTACTATTATGACACAATATTTGGGTGCCTCACAATCTCTCTTTGCACACCTTAAGTGAGCTGCCCTATTTTTACCCTGGAACCACACCAACTTTTCCAGTCAACCTGAAATGGGATGCTGTAAAAGGTTATGCGGTATCAAAGTTCAGGGGACCTAGGTGGACAACTTTGAAACCGGTGCATGAAAATGGCAGCCGTTTATCAAAAGGCTGCCAAAACCTATTTTCGACCATACTCATACCCTATAGTTTACATAAGAGTTGCGATTTTGGTGTCTATACCTGTGTTTTATGGGTCCCAGAATTCCACTTAAGCAATATTAATATCACTATTTATATGAAACAATTCATAATGGCTGCTAAAATTGTGCCTACCCTGAAAATATACAGGTCTCATACATTATGGTGTCAACAAGTTTTAAGATAACAATATATTAATGGGTGCACTGACCCCTTTCCCGACATGATAAGGATCCTTAATTTACACCAGCATACCCAGGCCCTTGCCACTGAAATTAACTGCCTAACCAAGGACTAGAGACCTGGCTTTAGACCTCCATCCATGATTTTAACAGTTTTTTACTCTCTTGATCTATCTGTCAACTGTGTGTCCATTTTTGACAGTGAAAATCCCTTCCACACATATTCCTATATACATGATGCAAACTTCAGTGATCCTGATCATGTTTTTGCAAAGTTTTAAAAATTGTATTTTTTAAATTGATTTTTTTTCGATTAAAGGTGCTTGTTCCGATTTATGTGTATTGTGTTTCTCTCACTTGATTATTAGAGCACTGGCACTTGCACATACTCACATCAAGTACCGTGGAACCACTTGCCGTTTTGATGTTTGATTGCAATAATGTAATTGCAAAGCGCTATTCAATACTGTCTAATATTGATGTTAACCACTTAAATGGCAGTTTTTTGTTATAATCTTAGATGGAAATGGATTTTGAGTCTCAAATTTCAGGACACAATGAGAAAAATACGGCCTTTCATCTTATCAAGTGGATACTAACTTCCGGGTAAATCAGGGGGTCCCACGACGATCGGAACACGACCTTGTAAGGAGGGCTGACAAATTAATTATTTCACACAGGAGGTACGGATACATACAGGTTACGAATACAATAATACTTTTAATATCAGCAAATCGGAGGTTGCTTGATGTCCGACATTTTATTGAATGTCAATCTACTTAAAACCCAATTTTTATGTTCAGCTTTCTGACTTTAACTCACAACCCTTATGCTTACTACTGCCTAAGTGAAGAATTACAATTTTTCTACCTTAATTCTAAAAATAGACATTTGATAAAATCGTACTATTTTTCATCAGTAACATTCAACTCAATGTTTCCCTTAGGGTTTACACCCAATGGTGATTAGGAGCGCTAATGTTCTCCTCATTGGATGTGTTTTTTATATGTACGTGGAATGTGTTTTCTGTTTTTATATCGGTGCTACGCTTCGATTCTGAAAAATAAGTGATCCAAATAAATTCTGCCATTAAAGATTTTTTTTTTTAAGAAAGTTTCTTTTTTGTTGAATGTTATTTCCTTTCCTGTACTACTTGAAATCATTTTAAGTTTATTAAAACATTTTGTTTGACTTGTTGTTGAATGTCAACAAAACCAACAAGATGTTTCTTGAGCACTCGTCTGCCTGCTTTCGCAATCATTGGCAACATGTGTTAGCGACATTCAATATGGTAGAGAGCCTATATCTCCATAGCATCCACAATAGACATAATAAGATGTTTTCTATTAATTATGCAATTTCATATTAAATGTGTCATAAATGTCACTATTACATGTGTGTTTGAAAGCCTTAGCTTAGCATTCAAATGATTCCACCAGTAAATACTGAAAAACAGTGGTCAGTCCAGCCCCCACTGCAAATGGTGGTTTTGTGCACCGGTTTGAAAAGTGGTCCTTACAAAGAGAGAAATGGCAAGATCTGGGTTTCAAATTATGGTATTATTAATGCTAATATATTTAAGTATAAATCCTGTAGAAATATCCACAAAAGTTTTGGCATTGATACATGTGAAGATCTCAGTAAATTCGATCCTGATCTACAAATTCATGCACTGGTGCGATGTCACTTGCTCTTACAATGCACTGCGAGTAAGGGGGTTAGCAATGAATCACCCCTGTAATGGATGGGCTTGAATGGGTTATGTAGTAGACTCTCTTCCTTCACTATTAGAGCATATCCAGGATCTCCAAAATAATGTTTTGTGTTTTGTCCGTGGGCGGGGGGGGTGGTGGAACTTGGGGACGGGTGTGTCCGACGAGTAATGTAAGTAGCTAAAAAAATCGACCAATGTTTATAGTGACCAAATTGCTAGAAATATGACCCATTATATAGTTGGTCTCGAAATTTCGGAGCCTCATTTCTTAAGTTGGCTTTAAAATTTCGCCCCATCCATTTTCATAGTAATCTTAGCAAAATCGGCCAATTTTCATGTAACTTGTCCGAAAAAAATCAATCATTTTCATTGTGATTTTACTGAAAATCAGAAAAATGGACCCATTTTCATAGTAAATTGCGACCAAAAATTGAAAAATGGACCCATTTATAAAGGAGCAATGACCTAAAAAATGACCCATCAATATAGTAGCATGGTGGGAAAAACGACCCATTGTTATAGTAAGGGGTGAAAATGTGACCCATATCGGCGGCACATATGTACCTACCCTTTTCCACTGAGTCCCCCCCCCGGGTTTTTTTCCTAAATAAGACTTCACTGCTATCTGTGTTCTCATTGTGCCACAGTCTCAATACAACTGCAGAAAATTTTTAATCTGCCCATTTGAATTCTCATTCTGACACCACCCTAAAGCTGGATTTATGATGTAGAAGTAATCTATGTCCATTCCTCCTGGTCAGGTTGTCAGGTGAAGGCCTGTCTGCAGAGCTGAGAACCAGTGAGAGAGTTGTTTATTTACTACCTGGTGGTGGTTATTGCATCATGAGGCAAGTTAGAGATGTAAGACTGATTAAGGAGAATAGAGTAAGATGTATGCAACAGAAAATAAAGCAAAAATATGAGTAACAAAATACAGCTTTCACTGAATGTGTGTCGTCTCCCGTCATGATTTATGAATGGCTACAAAGGTCACATGAGGTCACCAACACATGGGACATTACCTAAGGACCATTGTATCCAAGTGTCATGACAATTGATCAACATTATGTGGATACACCAAGCAATCTGATAATTCTGACCATTTTGGGGAATGACCTCTAGATGACCTTTGACCCCCACTCTTAAGAGGGGTAACTTGTGGGGCAGTACTCAGGCCATTAATGCGCGTGCTATGAAAAATGTTCTGTAAATAAGGTAGAAACAAGGGGTTAAAGGTGCAACGAGAGATTTCAAATACATGTTGTCCTTAAATAATAGCACATTTTTTAAAAGCGCCCCAATTTTCAACATCTGATATTTTTGCACAGTTATGTGGTAATTGTCTAGAAAACTACACTGCGAACGAGGGGAATGCTCAAAAATGCATATTATCATAAAATGAGTATGATTTTTGTTAATTAGAATTGGGATCCCAGACTTTACTTAACGGCAGAGCTGGAAATGCTAAGTTTATGGTCCGTCCATGATGATTGAAAACGTGCCACCTCAAGAAAAGGACCTCTAACTTGAATTGCAGAAAGAACCATAAAAAACTAATGGAGAGCGTAGATACTGTACATGCGCTATTTTGCCGGCTATTTCATACTGGGGCCGCTGCCGGGCAGCGTCGCATTAGTATCGGGAGATTCCGAGTTAGTAATTATTTAGTTACAAAATTCCTTCGTTTGCAACACATAGACATTTTCAGCTAACCATTCACAGTATAGTAACTAGCTAGTTACCCATGCAACGTGGGAAAAATCTCAAAATTTTTGAAATTAGGGGCGCCCCTTCAAAAAATGTGCTAATATGCTTACATACTATGAATAAATTATGATTTTTGCACTGGTGTAAAACTTTCTATCCAAAAATATCCCCAACTGAAAGGTTTACGCCCAGAAACTGTTCTTTGGTACCAAAATTGTGAAAAAGTTTTGTTTTTTCTTAAAATTTTTTTTTTTTTCTTATAGGAACAAATACGAAATCAGCTATGCTTTTCTATTGAAATATAAGCCTATACCAATCACATTTTGTTTTCATTTGACGTTATTTCTGTAGTCAAATAAAGGTAGGGAATCTATTGAAGTGTTCTAATCTATATGACAACCTACAATCACAGAAAATATGGATGACTTGAAATCTCTCCTTGCACCTTTACCATTTTGACCTCTGACCAGATACAAAGATTCACACATGCATACTACCAAACGCAATCCCTATAAAAAGGTCAAATGACCACCTCTCAAACTTGATAGTTGGGTCATTGGAGCCAATTCCCGAAACGTGGAGAGCAACAGACATTTCTCAGGGGAGTTTGTTTCTTTGAAGGTTAATGAAAAAAATTTAGCGGGGGTGCCCCTCAAGGAAAGTGTGGGTAGAATCCAGGAAAGGGGGGGGGGAAATTCATAGGGGTCAAATGAAAAATGATTGGATTGCTGTAAAAAAGTAACCAAATGTGTTTCTTGTTACAAGGATTAAAAAAGGTTATAATTTGTACTACCTACAAAGTATGGTTAGCAAGGTATAAGACAAAATTGCAAATGTCAAAGGTCATTGCCAAAGGTTAAATACTTTAATATTGTACTGATCTTTAAAATGGTATCAAATGGTTAACCTTTCCACAGGGATTGCAACAAAAGATGTTGACCTCTTCATTGGTATTTGTTTAGCGAGGATAAATGCCAGACAAGTTCAACCCCATTGACCTCTAGTGATCTCCAAATTGAAAAAAGTTAGATGGTGCAAAGTGTTTGTTAAGTGTCTGAAGAAAGATGAACAATGTGAGCCCATTTTAAAGAAATTCAGGAGCAAATAATTAAGATTTACCTTTCGTGATGACCTTTGACGATTTTTGTCTTATCTCCATAAACCATAAGTTGTAAGTAGTACAAAACTATAATTTTAATCCTTGATAACCAGACGAACACTTTGGTCCCTTTTTAACAGCGATCAAAGCATTTTGATTTTGACCCCCTGTATTATGAATTTTCCCCCTCCCGGATTCCACCCACACTTTCAAGAGGGCACCTGCTAAATTGTTCATTAACCTTCCATCGAAGATAATCAACTGAGAAAAATACTCTGCTCACCACGGTAACAGAATGCTCCAAATGACCCAAGTCTGAGTATGTAAATACATGTAGAGCAGTGTTTTGTAGTTTCCCAACCTTTTGACCTGAGCCCCAGTTTCTTAACACTTGGCTTGCGGCAACCCCAATACTCAAAATAACTAATTGTCAAAAAGAAATTGACAGTCAAACGTATTGTCATGAGACCAACCATCCAAGTGCAATGATGACTGCAAGTTATATGTTGCATGCTCATGCTGGCCTGGTTCTTCACACAAACAATTGTATCACCTGTTTCAATTCATTGTAGATATGAGGACTGGTCAAAACAACACATAGTCTCTAATTAAGCAATATTGGCACATGTTTTGAAGGCGCCCCCAATTTTCAAAAATTGATATTTTGCCCAGTTACGTGATAATTGTGTAGGAAATTATGACCTGTGAACGAGAATGCTAAAAAATGCGTGTAATTATGACAAAATAAGCGATTTTGTAAGTTAGAATTGGGATCCCAGATTGGACTTAACGCAGAGCTGAAATGCTACGTTTATGTCGTCAATGATGCAAATCATAGTGCACCTCGAGAAAATAACTCTAACTTGACTGGCCGAACTATTTAAAACAAATAATGGATGAGCTAGGACACGTACATGGCGACATTTCCCGGCTATTTCAATTTGAAGGCCGTTCCAGGCAGCAGTTGAATATTATCGGGGATCCACGATAATAATATTCTAGTACAAAAATTCCTTGTTTGTGACACAGACATTTTGAGCTTAACCCTTCAAAGGTATAGTTTACTAGCCAGGTACCCAATGCAACCATCGAAAAATCTCAAATTTTTGAAAATTGGGGGCGACCTCCTTCAAAAAAAATGTGAATATTGCTTTAAATACCCTAAATGCTTCAAAATCTAAAAGGAGATATCGCATTGTTGAGCCAGAAACTACAAGAAAGTTTCTGCATCGTTGTATTTGTTCAGTGCGGAAACTGAACACTTCCTAATAGAATCAGCTTATGCTTTGCCTAGTTCGGCAACATTCAACCTCCGCATATCTTCCAGAAGTAGACCAGACTGTATGTGAGAGAGAAAAAAATATCCCAAAACCCACTATCAGTCATTTTTTTCCAAGTTTAAAATACCAATTTTGTCTCTAAATTACTAGTGTTAGGTCATATCAATACCTTATATTACTTTTCGTTGTGAAAAATAGACACTTAAGCATTTCAAAATGGTCTTGAAGGTACCATTTACAACTGTTTCTAGACCTAATAAAAGTTGGATACCAACTTTTATCTTTGTAAACAAACCATAAATATCATTATTTCTTGACAAATTATGGCGTGTTACACTTAGCCACTTAAAGGGGCCTTTACTACAACAATTTCCAATACAACAGTGCAAAAAAAATGGACTTAGATGAAAAATAGGGGGTGCGATTAGTTTACATTGTGAAGAAATCCCTGATAGTGGCTTTAAAAGGTGGTTATGTACCTCAGCATTAAAAACTTGGTGACAATCATTGTTGCAAATTCCTCTGAAAGTTGAACGATGGCATAAAAATATGTACATGTCCCGAATACAGCTGTTTAGTCCCATGTAAACTGTCTCTTATTTTAGGGAGTGTTAAAAAATACTCTGCTAAAAGGGTATTATATAGAGGATCTACCAAATTTTAGGCCCAAAAAAGTGATCAAAAATTTCTAGTTGGTATTATTTGATCCATTCAAAACATAACTTTAGCAATGTATCATTATTTTTTGTTATTATTCAATTTGTAAATTTAAATTGGGAATAATAACTTCTCATTATCAAATGTGTCTTGAAAACCAAATATTGCAAGGGTTCCATGCTTTGTGCAGGAGGGAAACATCCTATACTTGTACCCACTCCCCCTTGCAAGGCATCAAGTCCACTTTTCTCCCACATACCCAATAAACACCTTTACCTATTTCATCTTTGTGAATGAAAGAGGGTATCTACAACTGGGTATAAATATTTTTCCTTCAGCAAATGTTTTTAAAAATTTGAGGTTTACTGAATGGGGATATGAATTCTCCACGAACGTTTCCATTAAAATAATGGGAACCAGATGACTTTGTAATGCTACATGAGACCACCACCCAACTCTGAATATGACTTGATAAATCCTGTCAACCATTTGCTTGCTGCACTAACTTGCAATGTTGTAGCTTTTATCCACTCTGAATAATACCATCTTCGGTGGAAAAAAGTAATGCCCAGCTGGTAGTTTTGTACTAGCCAGTCATAACAAGTTCCTTATTACCACTCACCCCTTGATGCATGATACTACTGTAACCATAGCAACAAACCTCTCCCTGACCCTGCACATGGTGTCATATTACCATCAGTTCACAGTCAGTCATGACAGTGTGGCCACATGCTAGACAGAACTGAATCTTGATTTCCAACTAGCTTGTGTTGCTCTGTGTTATGTGGACAATTTATTAAACAATACCAGAATCGGAGTTACTGCCATCATACAAGTTACATGCTGTACTTGACCAGGTAGGTAATCAAATTTCAATTTCATCACAAAATGCGCAACATGCATCTAGACTTCAGTACTGGACTGTGATGTGGAATCTTCTACAAGTGTTTATTGATATATATTTTGGTCACGACTAGAGAGAAAGTGAAATATGTATAAGTTTACTAGATGATACACACACAGACACCAAATTATTTCACAGTATGAGTATTTGCCATGTTATCAGGATAATTAAAATGAAGTATTGGTTAAACTTATTCACACTAATTATTAGCTTTAATCTAGTTTTAGGACAGGGGTCTCAATAGGCGGGCCTGTCAACAATTGATTATTGGCCCTACAGACTTTGCTCTAAAATACAGGGAAAAGGAAAATCAAGTGTATATATTGACCCCTCAATAGGAACTTTCAAATATGTTCATATTCTCTAGACTCAGGCCCTTAAACTAATATAATTGCAAACCAATTTAAAAATAATAAAGTCCATTTATAAATTGCGCACGCGATACACATACAGGTGCTGCAGGCGCGATTGGAAATTATATTATGCTACCATCAGGAAATCGTCACAACCAGTTCGCTTCATCTAGGTGGAAGCTGACTAAGCGCACAAACCCTCCAGAAATAGATTGCAGTTTACTTTAATACAGTTAACAATTGATATGTTATGTATTATTATATATTATACGGTAGTTTCATTTCTGTCACGTTCGATATGTTATGCTGAATAAAATTGAATTGAAGTGAATTGAATATTTATTATATATTTGGATAAGAATAGGCAGAATCAATTGCCAGGCAAAACATTTAGCCAATACATATGTGTCTATACACCATTAGTACACTTTGAATCATTGAGACAAGCATCCTTAAACAAGTAATTCCTGCATCACTGACAATGGCATAACAAGCATTTAAGTGCATCTTGAAACTCAGGTCAGTGACTCTGACTACAGACATTTTTAAAATGTTTTATTTGTAAATGTTTACTATGAGCATTTTAAATTTTTTCCGTTGCTTTATATAGTGTCATTGTAATTTACATAATTTACCATATACAGTTACATTGTAAATTACAGTAATAAATACAGAGCATTTTTAATTAGTCATTATTTCCAAAGTTAATTATATTTTTTAAGTCTAACACTACATAAGAAAAGTTTCACAAAAAGGATTATTCCAGTATGAAATTAGTAACTACTCTAGCTATCAATAGTAGGAGTAGTAGTAAATCCAAGTTTTAAATCTGGTTTTGTCGCCCGCGAATGAGGGTGGCCGGATTCACCGCACATTCACAGCAACCTTCTTACTCCTTCAGTGCATCCTCCATCTCAACCCAACCCCGGACTCCCTCCTCCCCCTGCTTTCTTCCAATCTGCTTTGGACGTCCCCTCTCAACCACCCACCTCTACTCAAGAGCCCTTCTAAAATCGTGCCCCGTCATCCTTCCTCAGCACGTGCCCGTCACCTTCCTCAGCATCGTGCCCATACCACGTACACTATTCCACTTCGCCAACCGGTTTCTTCTAACCCAACATCTGGCATCAAGTCCTCTGTCTTCACCTACCACCAACTTCACACCACACATCGCTCTCTCATTGATCTCTCTCTGTCCTCAGAATCCCCATCTCATTTTTGCTCAACCCCTGTCTGATTCCCGTACAGCATCACTGATTTCACACAGCTCTTATACACCACACCTTTCATCTCAAAATATATCTTTTCTCAAGCGGCTTGCACCAACTCCCCCAAAACATAACCTTTTTGTTCTCCAAGCCAGTCGGGTTTCAGGTCAAAGCACTCCGCGCAAACCTGCCTTCTTGAAGTCCCTGATTACCCTCTTGAATATTTTAACGCTTGGCCTTTTTACTGGAGCAGTGTTTTTTAGATTTAAAGAAGGCATTTGACACGGTCCCCCCCCCCCCCCCTCCCACCACAGTGTCCTAATCATCAACTTCATAACTTAGGGGTGCATGGCCGGACTCCACTGGTTTGGATCATATCTCGGAGGACGTCAGCAAATTACCAAAATTGGGAAAGCTTATCCACCTCTGCCCCAGTTAATTTTGGTGTCCCCCAATGTTCTATACCGGGGCCTTTGCTGTTTACCCTTTACATAAATGATCTCTCCAGCATAGTAACTCCATGCCAACTCTAATGTCACTCTCTACGCTGATGACCCAGCGCTCCTTTGTTTAAGGTCAAAACATCGTGGTATTAACGACGTTCTAAAAACCGAACTACCGGTTGCTGATTGGCTCAATACCAATTTTCTGACTCTTTAATTGTCAAAAAAACTAAGGGTATTGCTTGCCACTCAGCAAAAGCTGCCTCTAAGCAGGTTATAGCGAGAGATGTTGATCCTTGCAGTTTGCATCCATTGTAACTCAAATTGAAATGTTGATAATTCAAATATCTGGGTGTCTGGCTGATCTTCCCTTACATTGACTGCCCACTTTTCAAAATACAACGCAAAGTTTCCCAACGCAATGGGCTTCTCAGAAGACTCAGACATATTTTGCCTCAGAGATACTCTTAACAGTGGGAGGGGGGGGGGTTTTTTTTTTTTTGTTTTTTTGTTAGAACAAGCTTTAATAATTCCCCACTTTGACTACTGTTGATGTCGTGTGGGGAAATGCCCAAAAACTCTCCTCATTAAACTTGACCTCCTACAAAACACAGCCGGCAAAATAAATTCTGGTCTTCCTCGTAGTACCCAACTGAGTTGTTTACTTGCTCAACACATTAAAATGGGAAAAACTCGGCTGTCGTCGCGTAAACATCTTCAATATTTTTAACCAACCTGAGCTAAATTCCTCCCTTCCCAATGTGTCAATATATTTCATAGTGATATCTAGTCACACCTTTGACCAGATAGCTGTACCCGTGGTAAATCTGGTTCATTCCTCTTTTAATAGTGTTTCGCCAAAAGGAATTTGCGTCCAGGGGTGTGTTTTCCTTGAACAATCTCCCATCCGATGCAAAATCTCCCTTACCACCAAATCTTGCACGCTTCAAGCACTGTGTATAATTAATATCGTATCCTGTTTCTCTGTTCAATTATTCATTACATCTGTTAATTTTTGTATGGCTAGTACTGTTATTTGTATTATCATACACAAGGTTTCAGTGATTAGTTGGCCTGTAATCTAATTTTATACCTGATTTATTTTTAGGGCTATGACGTTTTTTCTGCCCGCTAGGTTGGTGCATGTGGGTGCAAGGGGGAGCTGCCTCCACCTGGGGCGGGGATGTAATTTGAGTGGTAGGGGCAACCCTTGTGCTTGCTGTCGGTTTTTTTATGTTATCTATTTTTTCACCCCTCCCTCTCCAGTGTTGGATGCTTGCTCCTTGGCCTGTCCCCACTTTCATGCCCTGTCAGCAGTCCTTGGTGCGTCAGGCCACCTATTCGTTTTCTTTATTTCTGCACTTTTTTAAAATGTATATTTATATATATTATTCTGGTACATTATTTGATTTGTAATGATTCTATTTTGACTTATTATGTTTGACCCCTGGGCCAATTGAAGAACAGTGTTGATCACTGAAATTGTTCCCCAGGCAAAAGAAGTTTTAATAAAAATAATAATATAAATTCCTCAAAACTTCACCCACCCATACCTCACTCTAGCTGTCACAGCCACCTCACATCCACCACCCCTAGTATATCACCCTGTGCCCCCAGGTACGTAACTCCTTCACCGATTCCCCTTCATCACACAACTTACCTCCTATTGGCTCCATCCCCCAGCACCCTTTCTTGCATTTTTCCCACACCAAACTGCAACTTTTTTTTTTTTCTTGGGGTCACTCTCTATAACACTGGAAATTGGTCGAAAATCTTAATTGGCTTGCATGGGCAGCCATTTTCCTGGGTTTATTAACCATTACATATTTACATTGTACGCATTTACCTTGTATTCAAAAGTGTGTTTACACGTGTTCATCCGCAACTCAACAATGATGCAATCCATTGTGTACACTATTTTGTATCCCTGCATTGGGCACTTGATTAGGATTAACCGACATGGATGCATCGGAATGCACAGCTTTGTTGATTTGTTGATGAACCACTCTGTAACATATTTGAATCCCTTTCAACAAATCTTATAATAATCGTGGTAAAGAGGAACATAGTAATCTCACTATAAGACTAAAATGTTCCCAGTTCACGGAATCTTTCCATCTTACAATATATAAGCAAAGGGCTCAAAGCAAAGCAATGTTGTGGCAAGTTTGTGCTTTGCAAGTTTGCAACCTGGTGTCGCTAGCGTCGTACTCAACGTTCCAAACGTGACGAACAGTGCGTTCATTTAAGCGTACCGCGTGAACGCACCTTCCATAAACACTGCGCCGGGCGTAATGCGCTAATTTGCATATCAACAGAGGGTTGATAACGAATCAACAACGGTACGCTCCTGTACAAGGAGATACAGTGAGTTGTTGAAATTCTAATGAAATGCATATTAAAGGGAACTAAACCTTAAGAGTGACAAGCTTATGTTTATATATACATATAATAATCAATTTAGGAGTAATTTCTATCTCTCAAACCCATTCCCTTTCAAAATTAAAGTGTTCATAGGTGAATCCGTTTAGATTTTGGATGACGTAGCCTGGGCCCACCAAAGAGTGCCGGCAAAGCGACCATGCAGGCCTCCTATATTATAAAGTACATGTTAACATCCAAACATCTATTCTTAGTAATGAATGAACGGATTGAAATATCGGCGCGAAACTTTTGAGTGCAAGGTCAATCTATTAAGATGAAAACTTCATATCCTTAAATCGGGCCATCCCCCTTTAAATGAGGCTTGGCCGCCACCACCTGAAAAAAAGGTTGTTTTTTTTTACAATTTTCACCCCAAATGGCTGAAAATGTATGCCAAATTAAGCACATGTTTTTGGGCATAACTCAAAAACCAAAATTTGCTTATGAAGATTTCTTTCTGTTTTGAGTTTTATTGTCTCGCTTGAACATTGTTCGGCAGAGACTTAGTAATCACTTTTCTGTCTGTCTGTCCGTCTGTCTGTCATGCTGTCTGTCATGCTGTCTGTCCGCTCGCCATCCGTGTTCACGGCTTGTGTACGATTTATCTGGAGTTCCGTAAGGGCTATGATGGAAAGAAGCGGGTCAACGAGTTCTCGACCTGATTAGTTTTTGGGCGTAAAAATGCTAATCTAATTTGCATAATTTATAAAAATGTTCCCGCAAGGCTTGTGTACGAGTTTTCTGGAGTTCCATAAGACGTATAATGATGTAACTTGGTGAAAGGGAGCGGGCTGGAGAGTTCTCGACCGGATTAGATTTTGGGCGTATTTCGGGCAAATTAATTATGCAAATGAGCTCATTTTAAAATATGCAAAAATCAGCGTAATTGCTACAATTTTGAAACGGTACATCGGATATGCAAAATTCCTTCGTTGCATGAAAGCCTATCATGATGCGCATCTTTCTTGCAATTTGAAAGTGCGAGATATGTGTGGCTTAAGTATGCAAATGAGCTAATTAAATATGCATAATTACTGTATGTCTGAAACGGTACATCGGATGGGCAAAATTCCTTTGCAACATGAAATAATACTATGCCATGCATCTTTTGTGTGAATCATAATTGGGTCAAAGTGCTTGTGGGCCGATTAAAGGGGCATTTTTGATATAATTGATCTAATTAAATGTATAATTGCTGTATCGCTGAAATGGTACATTGGGTATGCAAAATTCCTTCGCTACATGAGATTACTATGCCGTGCATCTTTTGTGTGAATCACAATTGCAGTCAAAGTGCATGTGGGCCAATTAAAGGGGCATTTTTGATACAATTGATCTAATTAAATATGCGTAATTGCTATATTGCTGAAATGGTACATTGGATATGCAAAATTCCTTGGCTACATGAGACTACTATGCCATACATCTTTTGTGTGAATCATAATTGTGGTCAAAATGCATGTGGGCCACTTAAAGGGGCATTCTTTGATTTTAAAATTGCAACTAATGCCAAATGCTTGGTCCATTTCAGCCAAATTTGCTCAGGTTCAGTGTGAAATACTACACCTTGCAAAAGAATTTGATCCAGGAGTTTGTTTACCTTACAATAAAACAATAAAACAATAAATTAGGTCAGGTTTTGGTATTAACATCAATAGATACAGCTAAGCTAGATATCTAGTGCCCATGTTTTCATTGAAATGGTTTTTCTAGTTCTGGTTGTTTCACATGGGCAGGGGAGGGCAGCCAAGAAATCACAATTTCAGACATCGCCATTGGTTTAACATGTAAAAACGAAATTCTGAATGTTTTTGTTGTCAAGGAATATTTTCTGATTCCAAAACCGTTGGAGCTGAAGAATCAACTCCACTGGAAGGGTTATTTCTGAATTTTGTTGTATTAATAACGAACGAGGATGATGTTGTATGTGGGTCATGGAAACACCCATGACTGACCCACATCAAAACACCCACATTGGTTTGTACTCCGTATTGCTGTAATTTCTTTTGACATTTTTGGTGAGTTGCTCTATTGAATGAGGCTTGCCCGCCACTGCCTGCACATGGGTCAGTTTTTTGGGTTGCCAGCCTGTTTACATTTCTTGGAAAATGTGAAAATACAGCAAAGGTATTAACATCAATAGTCGCTAATAGCCTCGTACCCAGAAGCCTCAGATTTTACCGAAGTGGTCAACATTTTGGTATCAGAAGAAAGCTACTATTTTTCTCATTTACCCTGTGAAATCTAAGGACAAAAGGGTACTTGGTTTGGAAGTTATGAGCGAAATTGTGCCCCTTTTTGGTCGACCAATATTAATTTTACACAGTACTCTATTGGGCTTACAAAATCACGTTTTTAGCTCTCACAGCAAAACGGGTTGAAATATCGGCACGAAACTTTACTGATGGGGTTTTGGGATGAAGGCCAATCTATCAAGATGAAAACTTTGTATCAGGGGTTCTAAATTAAATTAGCTGAAGGGCCAGAGAATGCCAAACATATTGGAAAATTCCCTACTTGAGGGCCAAATACACATGAATTTCTTATGTTTCCCCGTTATATTTAAGAGCAAGTCGAGGGCCAAAAATCAATGATTGGCGGGCCGCATTTGGCCCACGGGCCGCCTATTGAGAACCCCTGCTTTGTATCCTTAAATCGGGCCATCCCCCATTAATATCTCCACAACGGAAAATGTTGTGATCCCTAGGGTGGTGTCAAATGAAAGAGTGAGAGGTATAGAATACTAAAAAAATGCAAACCCGGGGGTGCTACTCCTAAACATCTTAGTTATGCTCTTGTTGAGGACTTCTCAAGATTAATATCTCTACAATGGAAAATGTTGTGACCCCTAGGGTAGTGTCAAATGAAAGAGTGTGAAGTAAAACTAGTTGAGAAATTGGAGTTTATCTGCTTGCACAACTTTTTGGGGACACCCTGGACTCGCACAGTTGCACTCTGGTGTGGTGCTTTTTGTCTTACAGTTATGCACGAAAGCAGGCGAGACTTGTGGTTCGAGAACCGCCTTGTTCATCAATCTGCTTTAAATGAGCTATATTATTGAACAAACTTAAAAAAATTGTGATCTGCCTACTAAGAACATCAAAATTGAACAATATACAGATATCAAGAAAAAGATATATTAAACTTGCCTCAGTGACCTAGCCAGGAGGAAATCAGGAGCAAGAAACTGCTGTCATCCAAAGGATGTGACTCCTCCAACTCACTGAGGCTTTGCACAACACAATTAAGTTCATAAAATACATAATAATATTGAAATTATTGCACTGAATTTTCAATTGAAAACAAGAAATCAGACAGCCATATATCCCTTTGAACAAAAGAACCCAACATGTCAAAGAACCCAAAACCAAACCATATGCCATACACCAACACACCCTACAAACTTAAGGTGAAGTAAAAGAAAAAACATGTTTCTCATCCCCGCCTGCTTCCTATATGGCTAAGTATAGTGGAATTGTCCATACAGAAGTGCAAGGCCTTTTTGGTCTATTGGTCATCCTTTGCTGCACTGACCATTATCATATAATTGATTTGTTTACAACATGTCACCCACCTATGACATGGCTCCAATCACTTGGATTGGGATACAATAGATCTGAACTACTTCCTACTTCAATACAGAGGTGCTGGTTAACAAACTTGTCTACTAATAACAGAACTTGGTTTACCGCGTGGTATCACCAACACATGAGGTAAAAGGGCAGGCTCTCGGAAGCAGAGACATATTGGTGTGTTTTGTCCATAGACTAACCAACCTTCTGGTTATGATCGATCCCGACATGTCAGAACATTTCTAATTGCGTCGGATTCCCGGCAAAACCTTCCAAATTTAACTGTTCACCTTTGGAACGCGCAGTCACTCAGTACAAACAGATGTTCCTTTGGTAGATCATGTCTTAACTTAATGATGTTGACATAATGCCTAATAACAGAATCTGGCTAAGAGCAACGACAATGGTTTTGTCCTTTGCCAATGCACCCCCCAGGCTCGATATGCTCACCTTTCCTCTTGACATAATCAATTATGGAGGGGATTTGCAATCTTATACAATCAGTCCCTTATTTGGTACTCTATGCCATCTGATTTTTATTTCTAACCACCTTTGAGCACTGTATAATCATGATCAATAATTCCATCAAGTTGATTATTGTTACCGTCCATCACGTCGCGTGTAAATAAATTCACTACCTCCGCATTCATGGACGAATTTGGACAAATTTCTTATGAACCTTGTGACACCTGAAAAGGTTGCAATATTCGGGAGACTTTTGTGCATTTGGATGAGCCTGATAAATCTGACACCAAGAAATTTCACTAACATCTTGAAGAATACTGGTTTCATCAGCCTGTTTGTTGGTCCCGCACTATTCAGGTCCATACCTGGATTGGTCATGTCTCGTCTAGATATTATCTGATTTCATGACGCAATTTGAGGCTGCATTTTCACTATTCGACATCTTTGTTGTACCCTGCACCATTCAATGTGAACACCTCCATTGAAAGTTACTAAAACACACTGAATATGGGAAGATGGATCATGACCGTCTAACTTCGCGGCTTTTGCTGATGATTTGCCAATTCTTCCCCGACAGTGGCAACTCCTAACTTCTTGTTGAAGGTGCCTATGAGACTTGACAGAATCCTCGGTGCTCGCTGAGGTTTATCCCCTTATCACAAAAACTCGCACCATAAGATCTAAACTGCATGGTACAGTGACACTATCCATGAGGCTAGCGGACCCGGCGGGGGGATTGAGCGTAAGTGGAAAAAGAATCGTACGGAAGCTGACGAAACTGCAATTACCGAACTCCAAGGACCTTGTTTCTAGGTTACTACTAGTGCAAAAATTGAGTACTTTACAAACAAATTGTCAAATGCTACCAATGAAAGATATGTATATACATCAATTTCCTTCTCAATAGGTCTCCATCGAACCCCTGACGGTGGTTTCTACCAAGTTCTTCAATAGTTTTTTGCCTTTTTTCTTGAGAAGGTTGAAAAAATTAGACAACAATGTTAAATCCTGTCACAATGCAAGTGATGAATACACATTGCTGTATGCAATTTGCAAGGTCAAGTATGTGTACTTTTGAACAACTTACGGGTGATGATTGAACCATCATTATGAAGTTCTCTAATAAATCTTGCTCATTAGACTCTTTAACCGTCTTTGTTGTCAAGGAAACCTACACTGTTTGCTGGCCGTTACTTACTAAATCATGGCGGATCAGGATTTGAAAAATGTCAATTACCGGGGGCTGTAAGCCTTTTCAACTGGTCAAAATAGCTTCAAACTGGGCTGATTTTGCAATAATTGCAGATTACCGGGGGGGGCGCGCGCCCCCTGCCGCCCCTCCCTGGTCCGCCGCCTGAGAATTGTGAACTCGCAACTGGCTCATTTCCATCAAGGCTTAAGCGTTCTGGTAATAACTCCAGTTATCAACTTAGCCCACCATGGATCAGAATTCCCTGAAAAGTTATCGACCTGTGGCGAATATAACATTTCCTGTCCAAAATCGTTGAAAAGGTTGTGGCATGTCAAGTGATTATATGTTGAGAGCAAACCACCATTGTTAAAAGTATCAATCTGCATACAGGAGACACCACAGCACTGAGACTGCACTTTCCCATGGTGTTTCATGGATTACTGACATGTCAGCCCGTTTGACGCGGTTGGTCACCGCATTTTGCTGCGGGGACTCAAATATAGGTTTGGTATAGGGGTACTGTAAAATCGCCGTTCGATCAATATTTAAGTGATAGAACTTCTAAGGTTACTGTCAAGAACGAGATTTCCAGAGAATCACACCTTGAATATTCACTCCTCAGGTTCCAATTATTGGCCCATGGGGTTCACTCTATACACGAACACTGTTGGGGATATCATACGTATCATGGTATCAAATTTCATGTCTATGCTGATGACATACCGCTCTTTCTTGAGTTTTGACCCAAAGGTCCCAGGGGTGACTTCCCAACGTTCCCTTACCTGCCTGGCTTCCTGTATCTCTGAAATCAATGATTGGGGATGATTGCTAATACCTCTGCAACTTAATCAACAGAAAACTGAGTTTATCGTTTTTGCCAGTAATCGCATGCTATCTACCACGGCTCCTAATCTCGAGCTCATACTTGGCATTGTGCATTCATCCATCCTCTAATGTTAAGTATCTGGGTATTTTTCTTGATGCTTGCCTGTAACATGTCTGATCAAGTCAGTTCACTTTGTAATCCATCAATTTTTATTTTAAGGAACCCTTTGGAGGATTCGCCGCTTTATCACCCAAGAGGCTTGCCACCAAATGCATTAGGGTTGATCCTTTCACGTCTGATTATGGTAACTCCTTTGTTGTTTGGGGTGCCCGTGAATGTGACCTAAAGCGTTTGCAGCGCGTCCAAAACAAAGCTGCGCGCTTAATTTTAGATGTAGCCAGGACCAACCCCTCTACTGGCTTGTTAATGGCATTGCATTGGTTGCCTGTTAAACAACGCATTCAGTATAATGATTATGTTATATGTTTATAAGTATCTCAATGACAGCTCCTCTGACTTGCGGTGATCTTGTTTCTCTACAGAGAAATGGATCCTCTTGACACAGACTTTCCGTTCTCACTCTGATTACAACCTGTCTTTCATGCTGGATATCTTAGAAAAGGCGGGTGATTCCTTCTCCTTGGCTGTCGTTGCTCCGCGCATATGGAATAATATGCCTAAGGAGATTCGCGAAGCTGGGTCTGTGTCGTGTTTCAACGCATTTTGAAAACATCCTTATTCCCATGTTGAGCTTGTTAGTGTTTTGATGCTTTTGCCTTTATTTATATTGGTTTTCTTTGTAAAAAAAGCGATGTGTGCTTAGTAGACGCTTAAAACTGCTCGTATAGATAGATATAGATGTATAGAAACACGTCAAAATTACCTGGGGGCTGAGAGGCTGTAGCTGTCAAAAATGGGCTGATTTGAAAGTTTTTGCAGAATTACCGGGAGGCCCGAGCCCCCTACCGCCGCCTCCCTGGATCCTGCGGGAGCGTTTTACAATTTTTTAAATACTCAGCTGCAAATACCCCTTGCCATACCCCCTTAACCGCAAAAAATCCCTTAAACCCCACCACCCCCCTTAAACCTGGGCAACCCCCCTTAAACTTGTGCCAACCCACCTTAAACCACAACAGCCCCTTAAACCCGGACAACCCTTTAACCCGGACACAAAACCCACCTAAAACCCCAACAATCCCCCTTAAGAAGCCAGACAACCCCCTTACACCCGGACACCCATGTTCAACGTCCGCGCATGCATACGCACGCGCATGCACGTGCATGAGTGCACGTCTGCGCATGCATACGCGTATATGTGCCACAAAACCCCTAAACCCGGACCAAAACCCCTTAACCCGGACACCCCCCCTTAACCCGGACAACCCACCTTAAACCTAATCACGTCGAGAGTACTGATTCCCCACCTCCCCTCCATCAAGTTTCATCAAATCGGAACTTATGGATCTTCAGAATAGTTTTTCACAAGTTTTTTGGTGAAAAAAACCCAAATTTAGCCCATCATATGCAATTAGCTATTTAATTAGCATATCATGCGCCACCACAAACCTAATCAACGCGAGAGTACGTGATTCCCCACCCCTCCACCAAGTTTCTTATAAAATGGATCCACTGATTCCAATGCACAATGTATTGGTCGATCATGAGTTTGAAAAATATCGGGCGAAGCGAAGCTGAGCCGGATTTTTTCACTCATGGACGACCAAATAAATTTTGCATTGGACGAAGAATGGATCCATTTTATGATTATTATGTTTTCAAATCTTAGATCAATTCAAGAGACAAAGGCAGCTTAAACACCTACGGTACCGACACCAAATACTGCAGTGCAGAGTCCTCCCCCATACCATGCCAAACCTAGTACCCATCGTGCCCTGCCCACCCATGCATCATGGCCAGTCATGGCCATGAGATGCGATGTATCAGGATGTCCTGTGGCAATGTACTAAACATGAAAATGTCGTTACTGTGATTGTCAAAATACACAACTTATCGACAACTTCCTAGTTCAGCAACCACGCTAGTGTTGTGCTATTTGCGGAAACCACTAATACAACAGTCACGTTCCGCTGTTTAGTGTGTATCAGGGGGTTGACACTTAGCGCCTGTCGGCTTTTGCTCCTTTAACCACAATACTGGTATGTCAAAATACGAAGTTCGCGCATATCAACACAAAAATTTTGTTATGGTCACTCCGGTATTTATTACCTCATGGTATATAGTTACGTGTTCAACCGTTTAAAACCATGACAGTAACAAACTTCGCATTGCAAGACTCGGCTATATTAGCCCCTCGATTGGACCTAGGCCCACCCCAGTTAAGGGGTGTACACTGAATGGTTCATAATGTTAAATTATTTGTTTTTTCAAATGCGCCCTATTTCAGTTATTTCAAGGCCAAAATTGGGTATGCTTAGTATCAAAATTTAGTTCCTTTAATGCTGCCTTTAATTTATTTGATCTATTTTATGAATCAAGGTTATATATTTTGCTACAAGCACTTGCTAGTCTACAATTTCGGGTCCTTCAATTTGAAGTCCCCTGAAATAGTGTATTTCTCTACTATCTGTTTTTTGTAAAAAACTTATTTCACCGTATCTCTTGTTATAGCAATTTAAAATTCACAAGCTTTCATATAACAACCACACCAATTTCACGTTTAAATCAGATTATCGCCTATGTATTGTTTTCCCCGAGTTTTTAATCTGGACTTTTAGTGCTGTGTCCCACCCTCCCTTAATCTAACCCGATTCGTTATAGCGCCCCCTGTAAGGCAAGGCCCAGGTACCACCACCGTTCGCCACAAGTGTCACTCCGATTTTATCCTCCTTTGTGTAGACTGCCGAGACCTTGGCCAGAGAGTGCAGAGTGCTGCCGCGCTTGAAACTTGTTCAAAAGGTCGTCTTTTAAAAATCCCCCGGTTCAAGAACCACGGTCATTTATATCCTGTCCGTTTCTGTTGTCCTTGAAAACCGGTCTAAATAACGACATTTTGGATTATGTTTTCACGACTTAATCATCACTGCTGTTCCCCCCATGCTATCAACAAAATGACGTCTTGGCGATTGTGATATTTTGACAATCACTTACGGTCAAGGGTCGATCCAGTGGTCCCTGGTCGATATAAAATAGTCTCGTAACGTACTTGTGGAACACATACGATCGTAATAAAAAAAAAAAACCTATGTTATACAGCGTTTATCGGAAATGGGGATTGATGCAGTAAAAAAGGACCCGGATTTGGATCCGACTTTATTAGAGTCGGGTCGTAGGGAGCTTAAATGGATCCATATGCTGAAATTCTTGGATTTACTGGTTGTGGTACAAATGAATACGGACGGTAAGATTCTGAAAACATAATAATCATCAAATCGACTTAATGGATCTTCAAGATAGTTTGTTTCCAGCTTTTTTGGGTAAAAATACCGCCAAATTAACTCATTATTATGCGAAATTAGGTACCTAATTAGCATATGCCAACCCCATATCTAATCAGATGAAGGCATGGCAGTCCCGATCCCACCCACCAAGTTCCAACATCATAACCTTAGGGGTCTCATGTTATCGCGTTCACAAGAAGGTGTTGGACGCCGCCGCCTGACTGATAGCATAATCCCCCTTCTTCTTTTCAAGCCAGGGGAAAAAAAACACCATTTTATAACTCAGCATTACTTGAGAATAATTTGAAATAAAATGTTAAGATTTTCAAATTCCCCATTTTGGTCATTTTCTGTACTGCCAAAATCAGCCCTGTCAAGTCTATGGGATTTGAAAACGCATTACGTGACATATCTCTCAAACGCTTTTTTGAACAAATTAAAACTTAATTGGCCACATGATTCTTTCACCATACCAACATTTCATGAGAATTCAAAAAAAGTATCTTGGCACAATCGTAGCCGATAATCCTACCTTAAAGCATCTGTAGTTTGTAGTGAAGGAACAACTTCCACTTACAAAACAATGACATTTATGGTATGGTTGTTCTAATCTTTTTTAGGTATGAAGACTCGACCAAGATGCCAAGGTGGGCATCCCTGAACAGGTACAATCTTCAGTACTGTAGCAGGAATTCAAACAACATCATTTGTTCTATATCCCATCTTCACACCATGTGAAATGGCCATCAAACCATACTGTATACACCCAAGTCTTACACCAAAGGCTGGATGTGTTTCAATTCTAGACATGAAGGAGATGTTACAGGCATGGACTTCAAGCAAATCAAAAACAAGCATGAATGACACTGCATATGAAAACGTCATCACTGTAAGTACTGGCAACAAGTACTTCAATTTATCCGTCAAAAGAGAATGCATGAAATGACCCACACAGGTGATAAAAATTATATTTTTGTAAGGTACTGCAACAAGTCATTTAGTCATTCTAGAGACAGAAAAGACATGTAAGACCACACAAGGTTACAAACCTCTCATTAGGTACTAGCAAATAAGTCATTTACCAATCTGGGACGAAACGACATGAAATGACACACACAGGTGAAAAACCATATCAATGTAGATCGCCACATTCATTCACTCTATCTGTCCACACGAAACTCATGAAGGACCACACAGGTGAAAAACCTCATCAATGTAGGTTACTGCAATAAGTCATTTACTCAATCTAGTACAAGAAAACACATGAAATGACACACACAGGAAAACCCCCCATCAATGAGTATACTGTCAACAAGTCATTCACTCGGCTAGTCACAAAAAACACATGATTACACACACAGGTGAAAACCTTATCGGTTCGGTACTGCTATAGATTCCTTTGCCCATCCAGAGCACAAGAAAACACATGAAATGATACAACCAGGTGACCACCTCCTCACTGTAGGTACTGCAAGAAGTCATTTACTAAATCGGGGGAAAAAACAACACATGAAAGGACACACACAGGTGAAAAAAGCCTCATCATTGTAGGTATGGCAATAAAGTCATTTACTCAATCAGGGAACAAGAAAACACATTAAATGACACCACCTGAGAAAAACCTTATCTGTTGAGGTACTGCTATAAGTCATTTTTGCCCATCCAGACCAAGAAACACAATGTAAATATAACACACAGGGAAAAACCTCATCACTGTGGTATGCAAGAATCATTTACTAAATCGGGGGGAAAGAAAAACACATGAAATGACACACACAGGTGAAAAACCTCATCATTGTAGGTACTGCAATAAGTCATTTACTCAATCAGGGAACAAGAAGAGACATACATGACACACCCAGGTGAAAAACCTCATCAATGTAGGACTGGCAACAATCATTTAGTCAATCTGGTGATAGAGAAAAACTAAAGGACACACACTGGGGAGAAAAAAAAAAAAAAAAAAAACGTATAAATGTATATACGACAACATATCGTTTAAAAGCCATCTGTTGACAAGAAAAAACAAGAAATGACACACACCGGTAATAACCCCATCAATGTAGTACTGCAATAGGTCATCCCCCTTCAATCTTTCAAAATAACGGCATGAAATGACACACACAGGTAAAACCTCATCATTGTAAGTACTGCAACAAGTCCTTTACTCAATCTGGAACAGGAACACACAGAAAATGATACACACCGGGTGAAAAAACCTCACCAATGCAGGTACTGCAACAAGTCCTTTACTCACTCTGAGTCTCAAGAAAAGACGAAAGTACACCCACTAGTGAAAAACCTCATCATTGCAAGTACTGCAACAAGTCATTTACTCCCGCGGAGGAAAAGAAAACACATGAAATGACGCACACAGGTGAAAAACCTCATCATTGTTGTTACTGCAATATCATTTACCAATCAGGGAACATAAACCATAATGACACACACAGAAGAAAAACCTTATCGTTTTAGGTACTGCTATAGTCAGTGCCCATCCAGAACAAACACCACATGAACTGATACCACACCTTTTAAAACCCTCAATCACTGTAGGTACTGCCGCAGTCATTTACTAAATCGTGGGAAAAGCAACACATGAAATGACACACACCGGTAAAACCTCATCATTGTAGGCTGCAATAAGGTCATTTACTCAATCAGGGAACAGAAAAGCCATGAAAGAAACACACAGGGAAAAACCTCTCAATGTAGGTACTTCAACAAGTCCATTTAGTCACTCTGGTGATAGAGAAAAACTAAAGGACACACACTGGGGAGAAAAAAAAAAAAAAAAAAAACGTATAAATGTATATACGACAACATATCGTTTAAAAGCCATCTGTTGACAAGAAAAAACAAGAAATGACACACACCGGTAATAACCCCATCAATGTAGTACTGCAATAGGTCATCCCCCTTCAATCTTTCAAAATAACGGCATGAAATGACACACACAGGTAAAACCTCATCATTGTAAGTACTGCAACAAGTCCTTTACTCAATCTGGAACAGGAACACACAGAAAATGATACACACCGGGTGAAAAAACCTCACCAATGCAGGTACTGCAACAAGTCCTTTACTCACTCTGAGTCTCAAGAAAAGACGAAAGTACACCCACTAGTGAAAAACCTCATCATTGCAAGTACTGCAACAAGTCATTTACTCCCGCGGAGGAAAAGAAACACATGAAATGACGCACACAGGTGAAAAACCTCATCATTGTCGGTACTGCAATAAGTCATTTACTCAATCTGGTCACAAGAAACACATGAAATGATAACACAGGTGAAAAACCTCATCATTGCAGGATAGTGCAACAAGTCATTCACTCTATCTAGTCACAAGACAACTCATGAAATGACACACAGGGAGAAAACCTTATCAATGTAGGTACTGCAACAAGTCCTTTACTCAATCTGGTCCCAAGAAATACATGAAAGACCCACACACAGGTCATCGTGCTAATGCGCCCGGGTCATCGGATAAGCGCCCGGGTCATCGGATAATGCGCCCGGGTCAACGGATAATGCGCCCGGGTCAACGGATAATGCGCCCGGGTCATCGGATAATGCGCCCGCCGTCTCGGAATATATGCGCCCGGGTCATCGGATAAGCACCCGGGTCATCGGATAATGCGCCAAAACCGGTTCATCGGATTATGCGCCCTGGCGTCCTCGGATAATGCGCCCGGGTCATCGGATATGCGCCCGGGTCATCGGATAATGCGTCCCGGGTCATCGGATAAGCGCACCGGGTCATCGGATAATGCCCCGGGTCATCGGACATCTCACGGGTCATCGGACAATGCGCACGGCACAGGTCACCATAAGTTCCTATTTCTAGTTTCTAAGATGAACTAGAAATACTGTCATTACTGATAGGAACCTAGTTTGGTACTTTGTGGTTTTCCCCCTTACTAATTACTACTGATAACTGGGGGTTGAATTACAATTCCATGAAACTTAATTACCATCCACCTTTTTAAAACATTCTCCTCAGCCGTGTCCCATACCATCTACACAATTCGCCTCGCCAGTCGTCCATACCCCCTCCATCCAACCAACATCTGCATCAAATCCCAGTCTTCTTCCTAATGTCCATCAATTCACACGACACGATGCTCTCACTATTGCTCACTCCCCATTCATTTCACTCAGGCACCATGTCCTCACTCCCATCCAGCATCCGACTCTCCACACAACTCTTGGTACACCATCCCTTTCAGCTTCAAAGAAAATCTTCTCTCATTGAAATATTTCATCCCTCGACTGTATCAACTACTTAGATTAAATGTTAATTCATGACACAATATGACTATATGAAAAGTAGAGTTGTGTAGACCATTCCAAATAATGTGATTCTTTACTTAATTTCTCTAGAAAATTCATACCATGTACATGTTACTCAATGAGACCAAGCTTTTTTTTTTTAATTTTTCTTTTTTTATATTAAAATTAACTTCTTTTGTTATCTTTTCAATTATAAGGACGGCCTTCAGAAGTTTGCTATCATATTCTATAATAGTAGACCTATGGGAATTTGAATAAAATAGTATTCAATGTCAAACCATTTCAATGGCACATAGTCTGCATTAGACTTTAAAGTGATAGCAGCGCATAATAAAAACAACTCTGGAAAAGCATTTTTTATCTTCAACCATCAAAGATAAGTATGGCAATTCCATTTACTAACTTTTATTGGAGGAACACCAAATCGCAATAGTTTTGGGAATATTGTCATACCGTCTCCAGCAATAGACAACGCGATGCTCTCAAAATCTCTTTGACAGCTGATGTGGTTGACACCAGTACAGAATAAACCAAAGATCAATAATGTTTGTTCTTGAGGTCAAACTGTACATGTAACGGTGCACAATTTTACGCTTATAAATCTGGGATAATCACAAAGGGAAGGCCTTTTTGATCTCACGTCGGAATTTTGATACGTATAGAATTACAAATCAATAAAAGACAAGGTCTTTAATTACACGCTTTCCAAGTCACCCCACTTGATGGTTTGGCGTTGCACATCCATGTCAGTAAACATACTCAATATGAATTTTGATGCTGTTTTTCACTGTCTCGAATCAGCAAATCGCTGCTTATTCTTTAAGGTAGACAAGATCCATCAAAAATGTTTTTTCCTAAAAGAATCATTTTCTGTGTTGTCCAGTTTTTAGTCATTTCAACCATGAAAATTCAAATTCTAATACCATATTTTTCATAATGTTTGATGGTTTTGGCCTTAGCAATCCGTTTAGACCTTAGTTACGGATCTTTTGCAAAACTTACAGAATACCAAATTGGAAACACTTTGTTCTATACCGACCAGGGAATCAGGCAAATACAACCCTTTTACATAGGGGTTAAGGAAAGTAATGTATGGTGCAAGAACACTGGTGATGTTTATTGACCAGTAATTATCCGAAAACCTTTTTTTTTTTTTGCCATATTTCTCAGTTTCTATTTTTTTGGATCCAAAGTGTCTTTTTGATGCACATATCTCCAGTTTGTTTCTTCAAATAAAATTCCATTACAAGAGTGGTTGTCTTACTGCTTGCCTAAATTTTTTATTTTTTCAAGTCTACCCGATTTGGAGTTATTAGCATCAAACATAAGAGCTGGAATTCATGTAATTTTCATATTTTTGACATTAATCAAAACCTTTTCATAAATTAGAAAAAATAAATCGCAGTACGGCAAATTGGTGTAATTATCATAAATACCAAGTTTAGTTTGATAGGTTGTACACTTTGGTCAAGATAAACGCATCAAATTTCTTCAAAAAGTTGTCAACCATTGGGAACAAAGCCGGAGGGGAAAATAATGGTATGGGGGAGGGATCTGGTCAATAACAGTGGTAAAGTGCAGCGGGTGGGAAGACTGTGGGTGGTGGGTAATCAAGAGTGCAACAGTATGGGGCTTGAACATAAGGTGGGGTAGGAATGTAGAAAAAGAAGAGGGAACGAGGTAAGGCCTGAGCATTAGTGTTACGATGTACGTAGACAGACGGTTTAATGACTAAGCTCATTTGATGTAGGATTACGGCGCGTTTCGGGACTAACGCGAAGGGCAGAATCAATACCAGGGCAACTCTCACCACAATACTACCGGATGGATCGGGGGGTGACAAGTGATACGGAAGAGTTTATCATGTCCGTACGGTATATCGGATACTGTCTACTTTTTCTTTGTGGCAGCTACATTAAGTTCTCTCCAGACTCACTAATCATCACTCAGAGTGCTATGTTGTGTCCTCCCACAAAATCGAGAATCGTCAAATTTGCTGGTGCAGAAATTTTAGTGCAGCTCCTAATCTGTGTTGCACTGCAGTACGCATTCCTTCACTAAACTGCCAGGGAGGTGTGAGAAAGATAGACACTCTGAGAGTCTGATCGTTCTCGCACTTCCAGCACAGCTGTTCGACTCCATGCAATTGTCTCTTTTCTTTTTAGAGTCAATTTTAAGCAGCGGCGCCATTTTTACAACTGTTAGTTACCTCTCAAAAATCCGGTAAAAATTCATTGCGGTAAAAAATCTTGCCATATAGGGCCTGACAGAAGGTCATGATTCTATGTTATAGCAGCCTATATATGTTTCTTCCGCATTAAAAGGTGTTTAAAACTAGATTTTTAATGAAAAATCAAATTTGCCCACATTAAATTTGCACTGCAGATAGTGGTGGAATAAAATGTCTCAACTTTAGTTGTCAAAAAGTGGTAGTTGTCCCCAGTTTGACTTATTTGTACACAGTCGAGGAACTCGACTGTGTTTTCTTCTGTACGGTGTCTTAGTCTTTCTGTAATTCATGCTAAGATCTCGGACATGCACCATTCCATCTTGACCAAAATTGGTGACACGGGAAAGTATACACACAAACTTTGACCATTACCAGCTTGGTGTCAAAGGTCAAGTAGGTTCACCGCGGTCAGCAAATGTTACTGTGCAAAAAATCTCGAATTAGCTCAAATCTCAAAAACTAATGTTGCATCTTGTAGGATTGGTCAACACTACAAAAAAGTCATTATGACTTTGTCATTATGCGCATGGTTTAGGGGTCATAGGGTCCAAAAAATACATTCACATATGTTAAACTTCAATTCACGACTCCTTCCTACAGATAACATAGTATGATCACATGTACTCTGTATGTGGTAGAGTTGCATCCCCTACAAAAAGTTACTATGAAATTTGATCAAAGGTCAGCTGGGGTCACTAAGGTCCAACTCCTTTTACTGTGTATAAATATAACTAGATGCAGCTGAATTTGCCTGAAATGATCCTTGTGACATTTTAAACATGTTGAAAATAGTTTCCAGGTCAAAGGTCATTAAGGAGGTCAAAGGTCAAATTTTGGAAAAAGCTCCCAATTGAGCTGATTATTTGACTGCTGAAACGATCATGAAGACATTCTACACATGTTGAAAATATTTTAGAGGTTAAAGGTCATTAAGAGGTCAAAGGTAAGATTTTCAAAATGCTCCATTGAGATGCATTTGAAATGCTCCTTATGACACTAACGTCTAAAATATTTTGAGATCAAAGGTAATTTAGGGTCAATTAATGTCACTAACTCGAGGTGTTAGATCTGTCTACAAGATCTAGTTGTTTTCGTTTATTCTAAGTTTATCATACAGAAAGGGAGAAAATATGGTTAAGTCGCGGAGGGAACGGAGGATGTGGATCCTAAATACAACATTAATTTCATAGCGAATTTCTCAAAAAGGTAATTCAGCCCCAGCAATATTCACAGGAGGTGACGAGAGGCATGGTGGAAAACCCCCCCCCCCCAAAAAAAGGAAAGAAAAAAAAGAAAAAAAAAGAGTAAAACTGCCAAAAAACAGGAAGGGAAAAATCAAAGAAAAGCTAAAATTTTTTTGGCACCACTAAGAAAATTTTTTTTAAAAAGAGCGAATACTCTTGAAAGAGAAAAATTTCACACCCCTGTATTCATAATGTGCACTGTGGAAATGTCTACTCGCTCCCACCCATGTAAGCAGGTGACCTAATCAACCCAAGTCATGAACATTATAAGCCTTCCACAACATGTTGTGGTGCATGCTTATCACCTCGCAGTAAGAAGTTATACAGCGTTGTTTGACTGATTCACATCACCTTTTAGTTTGGGGATAGGTGTTATATTAAGATATTAGGTGATCTTATAGCAATTCCTGTTTTCCTCATGATGAATAGTATCATAAAAATGCTTATTTAAAAAAAAATCTAGCAAATGTAACGCAGTCTGAACTCTGTCCATAATTTGTCTGTGTTAAAAATACAAAATTTAGTAGTACCTTCTTCATGAGTAGAAAACCTGCACATATGACGCAGTAGTACTTAAAGGAATGGTGCGATACAAAATGAGAGCGCATGTGTGCTAGTGGAAAAAGCAGGACTCGTGATCAGTATAGCGCGAGTTCGACCCCGCCAGTCTGGGGGGGCCAACTTGTTTGTGTCCCGTGGGCACGACACTTAATCTCAATTGCCTCGCCGCCCAAACGAAAACTGGGGAGCTGTTATGTTATGGGGATATTACAATCTACGTGCTGATAGGGATGTGCGCCTGGCCGGTAGCCACCTGATGAAGAATGATTGTGGACGATTTAGCTAATGTGCGGCGTGAATAATAACAGGCAACAGCGCTTGGAGACTGTTGCCAGTGATAAAGCGCTATATAAAAACCGGATTTTATTATTATTATTATATTATTATACTAATAGTGGTTTAAGGGGAAATTCTGGTGTGGGGGGGTATGCACAACAGTTGTCAAATAATACTTTATTTACTCCATACCTTTAGTCTTTTCTATTACATGTTATAAGGGCTACTCTTGCCTCAAAGTGCGAAAAAATGAAAGGTCAAAGCGGCTAATAAAATACATGTTGAATATTACAGATGTGTGATTGTTCAGTTAATGGTGTATTGAAAAGGGGTGGTCCTATTTTTGATCATTTGGGCTGGTATTCTGAAAGGGAAGACTAACTTTAGACCTGGGTTAAAACCCAGGGTTAGTCCTACAAGAAGAACCTTTTTTCCTCCTTTGCCAAAATACTGTGAAAGTTAAATGTAAGATCGGTTGGATCAAATTCCTCAATGGAGGGCTTGGAACAGCCCATCCATGAGGAATTTTCTTTTGCCCGTTACAGCACACTGTAAGAGACTGGTTTAAGAAAAAAAGGTCCCTCTTGTAGGACTACCCTGGGTTTAAAACCAGTCTAAGTTATCCTCCCTTTTCAGAATCCAACCATAAAGTTTTTTGATCTTGAGTAATCACACCATACGAGTCCTGGTGAGTCACGACTCGGTTGATTGTAAATTCACTCTGTTGTTAACTTTAAACGACCCGAAGTCTGTGCCCAGCTATTTAATGTTTACATCCATTAAGGTTCCCATTATATAAACTCACCCCAAATCACTAACTTCCAAAATGGTCCTACTACCTGGCTTTTGACCCCTTTTTCTTGGCATATTTTACAATACTGTTGTACCTGAATTTTTCGCTAACTTACTAAAATGATCCAAAATTCATGATTTTCAGCGGTATGCTTACGTTTCAGTCAAAGGTCCGAAAGCTGGTAGCGCCTGGGTCACAATTTTTTTAGGTGTGAGAAAAACAATTGTGGCGGGTTTTTCAAATTTTACCACATCTCCTGACCACACAAGACTGCAGAAGACTACACAGGACCGTCCCAGACCTTGCCAAATTCCACACACGATTTTTTAAAAACTGGGCCAATCGTCACCAGTCTTTAGCAGTCTGAAAGTGTTTTCTAGCAATATTGGCCGTGTGACTGAGCCTTTAAAACTGAGAGCCACATGATGAAAGAGGGTGATGGTACATGTAACGGGTAATTGCTCTGATTTTTGGGAGGGGGGCCTAGAGGTCCACAAACCAACTTATTTAAATTAAGGAGGGGCTCTCATATAAGGCCCTAACAGAGCAAGCAACACTATACTCTAGTTTAAATGAGGGTTACTCATCCTTGACCAACCAAATGAAGATGAAATACAAGGAACAACTAAGCACATGTAAATCCTCCCTGTCTACTGTGATAAATGACCCTATGATGACTTGACCTGATTGACTGACTGACGGCCTGACTAACTAACTAATCCTTCCCTGTCTGACTGTGATGAAGGACACAATTATGACTAACTAACTACTCACATGTAAATCCTGCCGCCCTGACCTGACTGGGAGTGAAGACAACAGGATGACTGACTGACTGACTACAACTAACTACTCACATGTAAATCCTGCCCTGTCTGACTGTGAGTAAAGGACACAATGATGACTGACTGACTACTAACTACTACTCCCATGTAAATCCCTAAACCTGCCCTGTCCTGACTGTGAGGGAAGGACACAATGATGACAACCTAACTACTACTCACATGTAAATCCTGCCCTGACGGACTGTTGAGTGATGACACAATTATGACAACCTAACTAACTACTCACATGTAAATCCTGCCCTGTCTGACTGTGAGTGAAGGACACATGATGACGAATACTACTCACATGTAAATCCTGCCCTGTCTGACTGTGAGTGAAGGACCACAATGAATTGACTAACTAACTACTCACATGTAAATCCTGCCCTGTCTGACTGTGAGGGAAGGACACATGAGGACTAACTACCTACTCACAGGTAAATCTGGCCCTGTCTGATGTGAGTGAATGACCAATTATGACTTAACTACTACCACATGTAAATCCTAATCCTGCCCTGTCTAAAAAGAAAAAAAAAAAACATAGAGTGAAGGACACAAACATGATGACGACGACTACGCCATGTAAATCCTTGCCCTGTCTGGACTGTGAGTGAATTACAAAGATTACTTCCTTGTCTCTTCCAAAATTCCTTGTACTTGTCCACTGTTTTCACTCCTTCTACTCCCTGCTGGCCTGTTTTGATGTCCTTCCTAAGCCCTGGTGCGAACGGTGCACTGCATGCTATATGGGGCTATATAACGCCTATGCTGTTAGCCTCACAACCACCCTGCAGATTTTAAAGAGAAATCCGAGTGAGATGACTTGATATTAATTTGGAACCATCATTTCAACTTAAGGAGAACCTGTATCAAGAATACCTTACATAATATACGCTATAAAAACATTATTGAATCACATATGGAGTGGTTTCATGGGATAATATAATAACCATAAAACGAATAAAAGCATTTTTGGTTCATGGAACCATGCGCTATTTGAAATTTGCGCTAAAACTGTATATGGGATAGAGGTATATTTTATGCATACTACGGCACAGTAGCGTCATCATCTTGGCATCTTCACGCAGATGCTTTCATAGTGTGTATTTCCTATGGCTGTATGACCTACACGTGCCGGTCGTATCGCATAACACTCCTTATAACACTAGCGCGATTTTTAAATAGCACATGGTCAGACCAGACTAGATGTTTTTAATTCATTAGGTAGGGTTTATAAATTCCGTTTTTTCATATGAACCAGTCGATATGTGGTCAATATTATTTATAGTGTATATTGTGTAATATATTATTCGTTGAACCGGGTTTCTCCTTAAGCAACTACTTTCACAATTTAGCAGATTCTTATCAATATAGGATGTCCATGTCTGTATAATGCAAATGGGAATAGAAAACAAATCATCCTCCTGAACAGCATTTTGACAAGTATCACCCCAATTCAGTCTTTCTGTTGTGGTTTTAACAGTTTGCTTTGGCTGCTGAATCATCATTGACATTTTCTCTACCTTTTAAGACATGTAGTAATATGAGGGAGAATGAAGGATAAGATATATCAAGATAGAATGATAATAAAGCCTCTATTCTTCTAAAATGAAATCTAGAAAGAATCCTGGATACAATCAAATCATGCTGGGACTTAACCTTGCATGCCCTGCTTGTGAGGCGAATCATGCCTTAATCCCCAATATAAAAGCAGTTGTGATCAAGCATCTGAGTCAATGGCATACGAATCATGGAGTAATGACGACAGGCCAGATGGTTTCAAAACATCAAAAGATTGTCAGGTGGCTACTACTACTGGATGTTGTCGTTAAGATGCACAGCATCTGAAGCATGCCTTGTAGGGGATGCTTCACACTGCAGTCACACCTGCAACAGTCGATCTCCCACAAAGTGTAGTTACAGATATCAGCAATGGGTGTCCAGCTCTTCAAACGCCGGGACATCAGCATTGGTTTCACGCAGTGACGTAGCAGACACTCTTGCAAGCCTTTATTCTAGGCTGCTGTGAACCACGGATTGGCACTTGTGGTTGACTTTTGTAGGGCTTTGGTGCCTATATCAAAGTCCTTGCCCTGTCATACCTGTTTTTCTTAGGCATCCTGTTTAAAAAACTGTCTAAGACAAGTTCTAAAATCTATTTTTTCCATGTGGCAACCTTTTCACGTCACCAAGCCAAACATGATAAAAGGTGCATGATCAGGTGTGGTTTTAGAGGTCAACTTTTTATGGACAAATATATATAATACTAGGGTGGCGGGGTCACCAAATAGTTTACCTAGCACATAGCACGTTTCTTTAAAATATTTTTAAAGCATAGCAAACAGGTGTGTTAACTTGGTAAGTGACTTTAAAGGAAATATGTCATGATTGGAATATTTGAAAATTTGGTATGGTTGGAAAGCTTAAGTAATGGAGATTTACATATAAATCAAATTAATGTTGAAAATGTCCACATTGGTGAGTATTTTGCCCTTTTAATTTCACGCCCACCAATAGCTTTACTCGAAAACGATTACGACAAATCCACATCGCAGGCAAATGTGACGTCAAAGAAAAACTGCATGACAACCATAATTACGCGTTGCTGACCATCATATCGCAGCGGTGCCCACTTCAAGTAATAATTAACCAACGAAATGTTGAAACAAAATATGTCCATTCTGTAACTCTTTTTTCCTAATTTATATACTTTCATTAATCCATCAATATTATTACAGTGTCAGCAATAACAATTCGAGTAAACACGATTGTTTGGTCATCACTTTGACGGCACGAGTTGGGCGCTTTTGATCAATGCAGCCGTGGCGAAAAAAAAATCGCCGTTTTTCTTCGGATATGTCAAAAAAGCAAAAATAAAAAATGCCTCATTTTGTTAATTTTTAACTCAAATTGTATTATTTTTTCGGGAATTTGTGATTGTATGTACTATATTTTATGAATGTAAGTCAAACGCGGCTTGACAAAAATCTTGACATAGTTCCTTTAAGAAAATTGATAGTTTTTCTAAATATTTGAATGAGTGGGCCTGTATGGCATTGATTTAGCAGAAGAAGCTTATTTATGACAAAGCGAAAAATCCCAATGCATTCCATGGGAGGATCAAGTTAATAATACAACTGAGAAAGTGATTAGACAAATATTCTATAGAGGCTCAGAGAAATGCAGTAGTTTCTCAGGCCTCTAGATAATTTTTTTTTCTATCCACATGTACTCTTGTTAATTTACCCATTTTCTGGGACAACCTGTGTATTTGTGCAGGAACCAATTGATGGGTGGATAGGATTTTAAGGGTCATTGGACCTGGACTATCAGTTCAAATACCATAACAAAGGATTACAATGTATTATTGGACTTAACCTGCACAACAGAACTGCTTGGGCAAATATTAGCCCTTTGTGCTCTTCAATACCTTCACATAAATGAGAGCTAGTCCTACAGTAGTGGAATCTATAGGAATCACAACTTGTAAATCTCAGATATGGATGAAAAACGTATGTTTTCCTTTATTCATGTAAGGAATTGTAAACTATAGTAGCTGGATCAAGAGCTTGGTGAAGCCATTTTTCGTTAAGACCCTGAAAATCCCAAAAACAACAACAAAAACAATATATAAGATATAATTGCTGCAAGCATAGTACAAATGACACAATAGCAAATACTGGAAACACCATTGGGGATAGGGTAGTCGGGGTGGTGGATGCTTAAGTTGCTTGGACCGATAAGTGGAGGTAGGGTGGAGTGAAGTTTAGGGAACATGGAAGCAAGCCAGTGGAGGGGGAGGTGGAGAAGTGGCAGGGTTGGGGAGAGTAGGAGGGTTGGGGTAGAGTAGGAGGGTTGGGTGAGGATGGAGGATGCATTGATAAGGGAAGTGGAAGGAAGGAGTAAGGGCGGTTGCTGCGAGTGTGAGGCTAAGTGAATCCGGCTACCCCCATTCACGGGGACAAAGCCGGATTTTAACTTTGGTTTTACTACTACTACTAAGCAGGAACATCAAAGAAATGTTTGTAGGGCTGTGACATATACCCTGGGAACCCTGGGTACCCGCACGACAAGGTCTTAGCGGGCCAGGAAATTCTACTGTTGTGTTACTCGAATGTCAAGTTTTAAAAGTTAATATTATTTTGACATCCCCTTTCTACAACCTGTTAAATAAAAATGACAATCCAGAAACTGACCATACTGAAAAAATATTTACCCCAGTACCCATTAAAAACTCCAAAATGATACTCTCATTACCTATGGGAAGGTGTTGGAGAGTGATTGAACTTTAAAACAGATGCAAATATGGGCCAAGTATATGGTTACTGCTGATATTTTTAATGTACATGTTATATATTTTCAGAAGTTTGTTAGCTCCACTAAAATGTGATGCGATCTGGGAAAACCCGCCACATGGTGGGAAATTTATATTTTGAGTTTTTACTATCACTGCAGAGTTTGAAATATTAAGTTTCCATAACTGTTTACTTCTTTCTTCTATGAACACACATCAAAAGTTACACCTTATACAATCTGACAAAAAATAAAGTACAATATAACAGATTTTAAGCTATTTTCTTTATTTTTTCAAAACTGTCCTGTGCGACATGTGGCGGGTTTTCCCAGATCACATCACAAATGATGATAAAAGTGATTGTATAAGAAATGGGTAAAAATATAAGGAAAAAAATCTTGTAATAGGGATTCATATGAAGTAAATTGGTGCTGAATTGTATGATTGGTATGGGTTACCTGAACCTTCAATGACAAATTATTCTAAAACTGAATCAAAGCAAAATTAATCTTTTACCTTTTGTAGAGAGCTCCACTGAGGCAAGTGCAATGTGTCTTTAGCTATCTTATCATTACCACACTGTAGCCTGCCCTCATACACCAGGGTGTTACTGATTGCCATGATGGCGCTGTTCATGCGGTACTGCAAACTGAGCTGGACAGTGGATTCTGGACGGTGGAGAGCTAGTCTCTGAAACAGACTTTCATCCATGCCTAGCTGTCTGTGTACATAACAAACAATTGAAATTACGTAAGTGCCCGAGTCAGGCGTAATGTTTGGAAATACAATTGCAAATTCTGGAATCATATGCAAAGGTGGCTTAAAGGTGCAACGAGAGATTTCAAATAACAGGTGTCCCGAAAAAATGTGAAAATTCTGATTTTGGCACTGGTGTAAAGCTTTATATAAAAAATATCCCCAACTTTAAGGATTAAGCCGAGAACTGTTTCTTTGGTACAAAAATTGCAAAATTTATAATTTCGTATAGGAGCAAACAATACGAAATTCAGCCTATGTTTTCTATTGAAATATAAGCATATACAAATCACATTTTCTTTTCATTTTAAGTTATTTCTGTAACCAAATAAAAGGTGGGGATCTATTGTGCATCTAATCTATATGAAATCACTACATATCACAGAAAATATGGATGACTTGAAATCTCTCATTGCACCTTTAAACACCACACTCTGAAAACCAGAATGGAGTACTGGTAATAGATCCAGGATGAAGCCCTACTCTTTTCATTGAATTTGCCACTTGCACATGGGCAACTCTCCTGTTTTACAGGACCACAGCATATATGTGGCTTCTAAACCATGTGATCATGCCGACACACTACTGTACGTGCTAAGCAATATGTAGGAGTGAGGAGAAACCTTACAGTTAGAACTATTTTCTGTTGCAACTTGTAACTGAACATAAATGCAGGATTTCTGACCTTATATTATAACATTTTTGGCCATAGACAAATGAGAACACTACCACCCACATCAGATAACACTTTCATGGTCAGGACCACAGCACCGTAGACAACTCCGCCACCTCATCTTATATAGCCCTTTTCTGTTTGAAATCCATACTCCCTGTGGAAGGCTTTCCCTAAATCCTTAAGGATGGGATATGAAGTTATTCAATGGGCTATTCCATTCCAAAAGGCTATACTCCCCTATGGAAGGCAATCTTCCACAGATTAGGGGATCAATTTCAAACATAGTTTATAAAATGAGCTTTTCCTTGAAATCAAATCTTCCACAATAGGTGTTGAAACCTTCTGTTTATGACAAAGAAACAAACTATTAGTTTGCATGTGTTTTATTATGGGAACTTATCAAGAATGATTATTTTTAGTCCTAATTAGTCACTCAAGAGCAACCTGGCGGTCTATAAAATGTTGGCTGCGTCACATTGTGACATACTCAACATTTTGGACCTCTTGGAAAAATTTGGCATATATGTTTGTTTGGTACTACTCTACAAATTCACAAAATTTCAAACCTCAAAAGTGGCTTGATTAGTAAAATATTAATTATGACGTATTTGCAAAACGTTAAATTGGCTGCATCACATAACAACGTATTTCTCAAAAATCTATTCTGTGCAGGCCCATGTAGCATTGAACTGTAATTTTGATGTCTCGCAGTTTCACATAAGTGACATAGTTTGGTGCGACATATGTTTCAGTTCACGGTAAGCTGCTATTATTGTCATTCCACATGTGATATGTATGTGCGCAAACCATGTTATTTTTGCGACCCTCTTTGTTATTTACATTACACATTGGAATGCTATTGTTGTTGTTTTCACATAGTGGATGTATTTTATTTAACATTTTTTTTCGTCATATCTAAATAAATGTTGGACGTTGATTAGTTTAATGATTTTCACTTGTTTAATTCGCTTATCGTGTCCAAACACTTGGGTTCTCAAATATGATCCACACAGCCGAGACGGGTACAACGTCTAGCTGCTTCACTGACTTCCGCAAGGTCCTTATTTTGCATTTGCAGGCATGAGAATGAACTTTCAGAAAAAAAACTGGAAAGCGAAAAAAAAAACCTGAAACAACGCGGAAATCCAGCAGAATAACCCCAGAATCGGGCTGGAAAATAAATCAAAAAACCGCGTAAATTCGGGCCAAAAAAAAACCTGATTCAGTTTTTCAACGAAGTTCTCAATGCCTGGCATTGTTGCTGCCTCCACAGGTGGGCAGACCAAGGAGGTGTTGCTTGTCTGGGTGCTGTTCCACAACCACCACGGTAGTAGCCTGAATCTGTCTTCCACCGATAGCCCCACCCCCGCAAGGCACCCTAGATCGCCAGTTCTGGCCTCCCAAATCTGCCGAGGTTTTAATTGAATGGAGCATATTAATCGCAAAATCTTCAAAGCCAATTTTTCTCCTCAAATGCGCATATTTGCAAATACGTCATATGTGACGCGGCCGATGAATATGTGGCATACAGCATAACATACACATATTCAATGACTCACCTGGCAGCAGGACTCTGCACCCCAATGGTGGACACTGCCTGGGATCACACCCAACACAAAACGATTAGCGAGTTAGAGTGGTCAAGGGACAGACTAGCGTCCTATTTTGAGATGCTATCTACCTAGGCACCATCAAAAGTATGGTCGTGATAACAACTTGTGTTGGCACCCAGGAAGTGGTCGCAACAACAGGATGGGGAGGAGAAAGGAAAAAACAGGGTTCATGGAATTATTTAAAATAATCATGGGTTTCCTGCAAAAGAAATCCAGTTATTGATATAAACTTTAAGGTTCATATAACAGTTTCTACTTCAAGTAATTGTGATGAGGGAGTGGGTGTTATTTTAAAGTTATCCAAACTGAAAATTGTGTTTTTTTTAATTATTCATGTTTATCTATACAAGTGGCGTAGCCAGCACTCTGCCCCACCCCCCCACCCTCATGAAAAACTAAAGGGTGAGGAGGGAGAAAGAGAGGAAACGGAAAGGAGGAAAAGAAAAGGGGAAGGAGAAGGAAAAGAAGGAGGGAGCGCTAGAGAAGGGAAAAGGGGAAGGATACGGAATAATATAATGAGTATGTTGTGTGGGCGCCAAGGCGATCAGTGTTCCCCCTTCAGAACCCCCCCCCCTTTAGATATTGTAAAAAAATATGGGGAAATTTCTTGAGTCCCCCCCCATTTTAGTACTTATTTTATGTTCCTGTCTTGTACGATCCTTGCCTGGGAGATTTGTATTTAATCTCTCAGGTCTCCCAAGCTGGGACATGTATTGTCATGTCTATTGGTCTACCTGTATGCATTTTTACACTGTGTCCTGCAGAGATCTGGGCAATGGCTAATTCCTACTCATTCGCTTGTCTGGATTTTAATGGCCCTTTTTAAATGAAATAAAAGATTGAAATAATATACGACAACATCTCAGGTAACATCTTCCCATCGCGTTTTCAGCACAACATACCTTCAAATCCTTGAACATCAAAGATTTAGAAATACCAAGCAAAGTTTTAAATTAATATGTGCTGTGCGAAAATGGTTTGTGGGGAAATTGACTAAGAACATGACTTTTTACTGTTTTTGTTATGCTGAACAATCAAGCTCAAAGACATTTCCATTTATAACCATTCAAAAGTTAAATAGCAATTTTTGAAACTTTCTAACAACAAAAGTGGCATGTAGCATAGTGCTTCATGACAAACCTTGTTTCATATAGCTATGGGCATAGACAGAGGGTATATTCAGTCAATCCCCAATGCACCAGTTTTGGGAAATCACCTCATATGGGTCATGTGATCCCACAAAAATCCTATTAAAAACCCTTACTTTTATGCTCTTTTTAGCCCACATAGTGTAGTACTTAAGGAATTTTTAGCTGACCATGAGTATTGTGTTTTATTCAATTTTAGGAACACTTTTTTATCCCTAAGTACTGACATGTGTTTAGTACAGTATAGGCACATTGCAATGCATTGGTTCAAAAACACCCTCTAGATTTCTGAGACAAATGTTTTCATTGGCCTAAAACGTGCAGTTACATCATTGTTTTTACTGTCCTTTAAGATCAAATTGGATGCAAAACTCTCTGATTTATGAAAGACACATCAGTGATTTTCCTCTGAAAGAGTCAAAAATTTGCAGCAATAGCTTGAAAGTGAAGAAATCTGTAGAATCCCCATAAGTTACTTTTTCCAACTGAAGAATTAACAGAAAGAAAAAAAACGGCAGTGTTCAAATAAATGAATCTCATTCAGTACGTGTTGTATAAGTGTCTGTACAGCCAGCAATAACTAAATATCTGATTTTATCCTAATTATGTTGCTTTCTGGTCCTATCATTTACAGGGCAGGATACCTGTACTTGTTACAGACATGCAAAACAACGATTTTTGATATTTTTTGGTTTTCTGATTTAGCAAATCCATGATAGTGCCTTAATTTCAGAGATTAATTCTGGATACATCTTCATATTTTACTTATGATTTGTTCAGTTCGTGCGAGTTGGCATGTTTCACAGTAAAGTACCCATAGAGTTCCACATCATGGATCTGTTTTATTAGGTAGGAAATATACAAATTGAGTAATTGAGAATGCTACATGTTATTACTACATACAAAAAGTGTTTTACATTTTTAAAAGTATCATGAAAGAGTTTCTAGATTAAAAAATGTGTTGCTAATGTTACTATTACGGACGGACACGGTCTGTCCAATGAGTCTGTCCAAAAATAATAATGTTAGCAATTCTAATCGTTTTAGTATGGCTATTATATTATCAGAGAGAAATGCTATATGCAAACACTATTTCCTGCTATTTATTTGCATTATAGTTAAATATCAAATTTATCAATTTGTATTTTTCGCCTTGAATTAAAACTAATCTAGATAAAGATTTTGCTAACGTTGCTATTTTTGGACAGACATTTTTGGGAACTTTTTCCGTCCAATAACCAGTAAATTAGAAACTATTTTTGAACTAGAACCACTTTCCCAAACTTTCTCCAATTAAAAACACTATTTTAGTACGTAAGAATCAAATAGTTAAATATCATGTTATCACTTTCTAATGTTATCTTCTGATAAGAAATCCATGATAAAGTTGGGGAATTATGGGTGGTACTTTACTGTGAAACATGCCTTATTCAAATTCTACGAACTACCAAAACTCCCTAGAACTCAATCGGGATCACCTACTTTGTTTTTAAGTGATCCTAGCTGCTGTACAGAGCTCACTTGACTGAGCAGATTGTCCTCTGTGTACTTGTGGAGGTCTGGGTGGATGAGGGGCGTGGACCCAATCGCAGAAAACTTTTACCATACTAGAGAAAATGTTCAGCAAGTTTGCAGATTTAGGATATCCAGACCGGTTTAACTAAGCTCTTATGTTTAAAATTCAATTAAAGTGAAGGTATGAACAAGGAGAGCTCAGAATGAATATTAAAGGGACAGCAAGATTTTATGAGGATACAATTTTTCTAAAATTTACAATTGATTGGTTAGTCACTACGCCAAAACCTTTCAGGGTTTTGAAGTACCTGCTATTAAATCGTCCCCCATAAAAAGAATTCATTGTTTTTCCCTTTGCCACGATAAAATACTAACTCATTATCTTATTAAATTGAGGATTATTCACTTCAGGTGTGGTATAATACATATGTGAAAAAAAAAAACAGGTTAAAAATTTCAGCCCACAGAAATGGCCAGAGCACTGATATGTTTTAATTCAAACATTTATTTGACTCGGTTGTTTAAGTTTAAACTGAACTCCTGGTTCCTCTGGATCACAAAACTATCAATAGTATAATACATAAAAAAAACCTAACCTTGCATAGTTTCAATAGAATATTGTCTACAGCCGAGTGTGTGTAACTTGTCAGAAGTACAGACAGCCCGCATGCATGCAGGATTCGAACCAAACCTACAATGGTAGTGGTTTTACCTAGAAAATCAGAAAACAGTTTTGTCAGTTTTACTTTAATACTTTTAAAAGGTGCGTGTTCCGATCATCTTTGGGACCCCCAGATTTTCCCGGAAGTAGATCGATTTTTGAATCAGATGAAAGGACCGATTTTCTAGTCAGATATTTTTTTCTGTCGACAATATGTCGCCATAAAGCCATATCGACATGTCGCTTAAAAAAAGGATAGCGGACAAAACTTGTATAATAAGCATTCTATTTAAAAAAAACGGACATGGTCTACTCTAGACTGATCAATTTAGACCAATTCTTTTTTCAGGGCTTATGAGTAATGAATATAAACAGTCTATGAAAATATCAGTGGAAAAGTATGTGAGTAGTTTGCATACCTGACATTGAACACTGACCTATTTACGTCTTTAAGTTCATTTACCTCCAACTCAAGCCCTAACCATGCTCACTCACCAGCCAAAAGGATACCCTGCTGGAGTTGATGGGTTCATATGGGTAATGAGTTTCCAATGGTCCAGTTAGGACTAGGATTTAGAGAAGGCATACAGTCAGTTGACTGATTGGATGATAAAATGTATCAAAATTTATGTCGACATAATGTCGAGGTCCGTGATCAAATTATATCAACATGTCGCCATAAAAAATAACATGGAGACGACAGCCCTAATAAGTGCAAGTACCAGCTCTCAATCAAGAATATTTAAGATACCCTAAGATCGATGGCACTGCCCTGTGCTACTCATGTGCAGAGTATGCCGCCTGATATGGGAAAGATCAACTTATGCAAGAAGCTTGATTCAGTGCTAAATGCCTCCTGCCAGGCTTATCACAGGATGCCTCCGTCCAACACCAACGGAAAACTTGTACATCCTAGCAGGAAATTGCTCCACCAGACATCGGTCGAAGCGTAGCGAGCATACAAGCGCGTAGCTGCCAAGTATCCAATGTGAAGCACCCTATGTTCTGGACAGATACTGCTGCCAACCGCCTTAAAATCCAGAGAGAGTTTCTTAAGCAAAAGGTCCAAACTCTTGAACAGTCTATAAGGAGGTCAAGAGGCGCCTTGTGGAAAGAAAGACCTTGCATCAACCAAGTAACATTATTGGTATTGAACCTGGTGAGCATCTCCCACCTGGAGCTGCACTCCTCATGGGCTGAATGCGATGCATCAACAGATTGAGAACCAGAACGGGCCGATCTAAGATTTCCTTGAAGAAGTGGGGCTATCTGGAAGCAAGATCAGGATATACCTGTGGTTGTGGAAAAACACCACAGACAATGAACACCTCTTGGTCTGCCACTGGTGGTGTGATGGAGGAACCAATGCACAAAACACGGACCTTGCGGAATTCAGTGAAGCAGCCAGACATTGTAACCAGTTCTCTGGCTGATTATAGTTGAGAACTCAGGGTTTGGAATGTAAGAAGAAGATATCAAGCATAGAACACAATAGAGTATAAATCAGGAACAACACCCTTTAAGAATGAAACTACTGATATGTGCCTTATTGGAGTTAAGGTTTACTACAATTAAACCAGGAGTGAAAAAATGCCTAATTTCACGGGACAGAATCAAAATTTACTCCAAAGAAGAACAACATTTCTCTTCAATTCTTATTTTGAATTTAAATGGCAAACACTTCCTCCAAAGAGCAAAATTTCCCTTGAACATGATGTCCTAGTTTCCCACTTTTCCAGCCTGGGATTTAGGACTAAAACACCACAACTGCATTATATAGTGTCAAGACAGTACATAAAGGGATCAACTTCATCAAATGAGTCTTTATACATTTGAGCTGTCAACACATATGGTTTAAAGATCAGTGGTGTAACCACAGGGGGAAGGGGAGGCAAGAGCCCCCTGCTAAGAATCCTTGCCCCCCCACCAGTCCCCCAAATGAACTGACATTTGTACAGTGTCTATGGAAACAGGACCTAATATTCCTCCCCATAAGAAAATGCCTGGCACACCCTTCTGCCCCAATATTGTGCAAAGCGTTCTGGTCTTATGCCAGTGTTACAAAGATGTTAATTTATAAAGTGACCTAGTGAAGAACTGAGCTTTAAACTGTTTACCAGTTCTATACACATCATCATCATGGCCTCCGTCAGTCGCAAGCGACTATGGATAAAGCGCCCACATTGAGCCAGGTAGGTGAACAGCGAAGTCTGTGGCTGAAGAGGCCCATTCTAGAGTGGCCAGTCTCTGCCACAGGTGCTACATATATTGGGATGCACAGCTGACATCCAAGATTGTTCAGCTTTCTTTAGCCGTGCTTCTCAAACTGGCTGATGATCTGTTGTTTCTCCAAGCTCAAGGTGTTGCTTCCCTGTTCTGCCGCCAAAGATGACGATTGTCAGCAAGTTTCTCCCCGCACCCAATGTCGATGTTAGGGTACAATATCACGCTTACAAATATCCTTGTCGCGGAGCATGGGTCGACCAACTTTCCTCTTGCCAGATGTAAGCTAAGCAATAATGCATATCTTTCGGTAGACGGCCATACTCCATTCGGGACAGGACCAGCATCGAGTCGCGTTGTCTAAGAATGTATAGATGGTGGGGAGTCCAATTCGAGTCAGGAGCTCTTGAATTTGGCACCATGGCCTTCCAGGTGACACCCAGAATGCATCTAATACAGCGCAGATGGAAGCTGTTGAGTTTCTTCTCATGCCTAGAGTATGTAGTCCATGTCTCACTACCATACAGTAATGCGCTGATGATGCAGGCGTTGTAAACTGCTGCCTTTGTCTTAATAGACAGCTTCGGATTTTCCACACACGCGTTGTAAGCCGGGCAAGAGTAGCTGCAGCTTTACCAATGCGTTTGCCGATTTCTGCATCAAGAGAAACAAGACTGTCACTATGGTTGACCCTAGGTAGGTGAAGTCCTGAACAACCTCAAGTGTGTAATTGTCGATTGTGATGACAGGTGGTCCCTGAGCATCCCGGGCAAGGACATGGGAGTATTGTCTTCAGACTGATGACAATTCCGAAGTCCTTACAGGCTTATGAGAAGCATCTATGAGCAGCTGCCGTCCTGCGTTGGGAATGTGAAGTAATGGCCGCATCATCAGCAAACAACATGTCCGTAATCACTATCTGACAAACCTTTGCTTGCTCTAAGGCGTACAGGATTGACGAGCCGACCATCAGACCTGATGTGCATGTAGATGCCTTCTGGCTGTACCGAATGCTTGCTTCAGACGTACTGAGAAGAATATCCAAAGTAGCGTTGGGGCCAAAACAACATCCTTGCTTAACACCACTGCGAATGTCAAAAACTTGCTCTGATAGGCTGCCGTCAAGCGTTCTATACAAATGATGTCATTTTTACCTTCAATCCAAATGAGTACTGTTTAGATAAATAGTGTGCTTACCAGTGCCAGGCATTCCTACCATGAGGGTATAACTGTTGGCCTGCTGAGGACCTCTTAATGCGTATTGTGGTCAGGTTCAGTCCACCAAGTATATTGAGAACCGTGGGAAGAAAACCACAAGGAGTCAAAACACATAAATTAACACGTTCCCCGGACTTTTGGCTACTTCTAGGCCAGATTCACTTAAGCGATTTCATTGTTTTAGCGAAACAGAACCATTGCTAAAAGCTATCGAGACATAGCAATTCTGACCGCAGTCTTGGGGGGGCCCTAGATTTCTAGCCAGAGCGTCTCGCCTCAAAGCCGTTTTTCAATGAAACTGCAACGATATGCGCAGTCGCGCACACGTGTGGCCGACGGGAGGGCAGTAATTGCCAACCTTTAATGCTAAAGTCAATGGGTGTGGGCCCATGACATTTGGCATAGCACGGGTCAGGGAGAGGGTTAACACATTGGGAGGTTATAGTTATGTGCCACCCATAATAAAGACTTCATTTTCAGGATCTTTTTCCGTTCCAGTAACCCCCATTTTAGGACCATTTCAGTTCTAGACACCCTCCTTTTCATGTCCAAAACCACTTTAAAATCAAATTTTCTTTGAAACACTCTAAAAGTAGCTGGAATTGCAGCATATTTTTCTTAATTTTCATATAACCTAGCTCAGGATACCCCATTTTTTTTTGGCCTCTTCGCTACGAGCTTCATTTTTGCAATCCAGGCGCATACCTACCCAAAATGAAGTTGAGTAACACCAGGGGTGTAAAAATAGCAAAAGTTTCCCGGGAATTCCAACTGGCTGCAAAGCAGCCATTCCTGCTGCATGAGCAGCGTTAGGGGGGTGTCTGAGAGAGGATGTGCCCCCCTCAAGAATTTGGAGAGTTTTGCAAAATCACAGAGTAATCGGTGCTATTTGGTGCAACAATTTTTACACTTTTGAGCGTATAAGCAGCTTAAGTTTTTCTGGTTAGAGGCCACAAACGTACCGTAGTTTGTATTCCAGAATTCCAGTAAAATGCTCACGAGAAATAGATAGACTAACTTACCCATTTACACACATGACAATCCATGTAATAAAGTAATCCATAGACCATAGTAAATATCCATTTCGAAATCAAACAACACGTGTCAGCAGTTTGCCAAGTTACTTTACCGCCGCATGTGTGTACTCTTTACCCGACCCTTGGGTTCATCGACATGGGAAACCCCGCGTCAAGATGCAGGGTTTTTCGATGTCAAATCAAAGAGTATACATTAATATATTATAAAGGGACATCGCGATAATTTGTAGAGAAATCGGGAGGGTGAATTCCGCAGTTCCGTAATATTGTTTAATGCAGAGGAGGCGGCTTGGGATTTCAGATTGTTTTAATCAGAATAAGCAAATAAGTAAGAAAAATATATATCATGTAAACTAATAATGTACGACAGATTTCATGAGTTAAATCCAATTAAACAATAGCCTAACAGATTTTCATCTTCACGCTTGATTTAATTTTCGGCAGAAAAAAAAAAAGTTGTAAAAATTATCAGTTCTTACAATGATAGTTTCTTAACTTCATATGTTTGGTCTAAGTGAAATTATAAAAGCAAAAAGATTTTGAAACCATATTACTTCCTAACAAACTGCCGAGTAAAAATAATCATGACCATATAAAATATCAGTAACCAGCCAGTATACTTTTAAGTATCAAGATTTCACAATTTTCAGATTACTTTACTTTCCGGCATAAAATTTCGAAAAATTAAGTCTTGAAATGGCCCTTACTGACAAGGTTATCTACTTTATATTTCTCGTATTGATTTTTAAATACCCCAAAAGGAAAGCACAAAAAATGGTAACCAACTTATATCGTAACAAATGCTGAGTAAAAAAAAACCAATCATTTATAAATACCGAAGGCCATTGAAACACTCGTTGATCGAAAGTTAGAAACATGTGTTGAATGAATCGGGAACAGTGGGTAAGTCAGTGACCCCCCCCACCCCCGACGACTTTGGCCGGGAAAACATTTGACAAAAAATAATGCTAAATCAGCCATTTTAGCCCTCTGACCGGGAAAAGAAAAAATGGCCTTTTGACCCCCTGAGAGGAAAATTTCCAAAGACTGGGAAATTTGCCCCCTCAGAGAGGGCAAGCCATAGCACTGATCAGAAAGTGGAATGAGAGCGCGCGGATACCCGTTTGTAGAATGATTTGCTTCTGTGGCGGGCTCTATACAAAGTCGGGTTGGAGCGCTGACAAAAGGAAAAAAACCCGAGCTGATATGGTCCATGGGTGCTTCTGTGGTAGTGGGCTACGTACATGTTATGTACGAAAGCCGCCTACCGAGCGCTTGCAAGAGGGACGTGTTGTGTGTCAAAAATACCTGGAAAGGGTTTTCCAACTCGCTGAACGATAGAGTCAACACAATAATTAGATCTCCCTTACCCGCCCGGCGTTCATGCTTGATCACTGAGTGGAAACGTCAACAAAAAGATAATACAAGTAGCATTTCCAAAGTAGAATTACAATGTTGTGTTTTTTGTATATTATAATAAGTTTAAATTGCGTTTTAAATTCGCAGTCAAGTTATAGTGAATGAGCCTTGTGGGATTTCCAGCGAGTAGTCTAAGTTCCGGGAATGAGATTACCAAATTACCCATTTTTTCCCGCTGTGAGTAAACACCCTTTAATTGGGATTTGGAAAAAAAAACAAGTTGTTTCCAGTATTATAGTCCAAAAACCTAAATGCGAAATGCATTTTTTGAAAGGATTATTTTCCCAAGAAATGGCTCAAATGGGCCCCAAATGGCAGTCTAAACAGTTGCAAATCACATGTGAATGTGAAATATTAGTTATAAAAACACAGATCTATTTGGGAGCACTTTACAATTTTCAAAAATAAAATTTTCTATCTCTCAGCCGGCCACCAGATTATACATTGCTTTAATTGGCAGATCCCTATTTTGAAATGCAGCCCACGTTAGTGGGGTGCACTGTATTCTAGTGGGTTCAAGCTATGTATATGCCAAAGACAAGAAACTTGGCAAACACGGGAATTTCAATGTTTCCTTGAATATTTTTGAAGCAGCAGCACTTGAACTTTTAACTGCATTTTTTAATGATGGCAGCAATTTAATAATACTGAAAAGAAGTTAGTTGTTTGTGCTAAGTGTAAAAAACATGTGGCCTTCATTCTGTACACGTCCCCAGCCAAGCCCGTAAAAAAAAAACGAGGGGAGAAGCAGTGGGGAAAAACGCCCTAAATCCCAAAAAGCTGCCAAAACCCCTAGAGCTAAAAAAGGCCACCAAAATAGATTTTGAGAGTGGAGCGAGCCAATCATAAGGGGGTTATTTTTGTTGAAAAAGGGTTTTAAAATTTCCGTAAAAAAGTCAAATCCCATTCCCCTTTTGCCAATTTTGCGTTGTTACGTCCCCGTTTGAATAAATTTGCCCTCACCTAAAAAAATCCTGGTATGGGCCTGGCCCAGACCACTAGTTTCTACAAACCATTACCTCTTCAGGTTCACAAGTACATAATCTGAATTACAAGTACCGAGTCAAAAATATTCATTCATCAGCTTCAAGGTGATGTTAGTTCAATCTTACCCAAGGATTTCTCAGAGGCTGGGATATCGATGGCGCAGGATCAAAAACAGGCTTCTTTAAGTCCAATACAAGATATATTCAATCTGAAAAAAATTGTTTTAACTACCAACCGCCTAACATATCGAGCGCTTTGTACGTATCACCTACAGAAATAATTAAGAAATAGAAAATAATTATAAGCAACAGCCTAAAACATTTTGATCAGCACTAAAAGGTGGGATTAGTTGAAAGCAGCTTAATTGGTGGCTTCCACCTATTCTTTATCCATTTATGAGGCAAACAAACAGCTATTTGTTCTGGTCAAGGTTTAGATGGAGAGAGAGATGCGTGCAATTTCAACGAAGTCTTCCTCCAGGCACACAATCAAAATCAACATCACAATCACAGTTTTCGGTTAAAACTATAAAAAAAAGGGCATAAGGCAACCCTTTCTATCACTACTTGTTTGTTGATTCTACCCTGGGACCATATTCAAAGGAAAACTTAATATTCATGTCAGTGGCAACACCAGATTTCTTTTTTTTATAAGGGTGGGAGTGTTTTTTTTTGGGGGGGGGGGAGGGGGGAAGGAAATTTAGGGGGGAGCAAAACATCAAAAACAATTTTGCACCAAAATCATATTTTCTTGCCAAAATTTGGAGATTTGTGGCCCCCAAATTGCTGATTTTTGACAAAAATCAAGATTTCTTTTCGGATAGGCGAGCAAACTGGGGAGTTAAAGAAAAAAAAAAAAAATCGAGGGGGGGGGGCCCAAATCCCCTGGTACAGCCACTGGATTCCTCTGTTCTGTCATAAGGACATCAAACCGATTACGTTAGTACCCCACTATTGACAATTCTCATGGTTAGATTGCTTCATGTTCAAAATGCTGACCAAAAGAAAAGAGCCAGTTTGAATTTTTTATCTTTTTTTGAGTATTTGCATTAAAACTTTTATGTACTTGTACTTTGCAATACATCACAATTTTAATTTACGGGACAGTTTGGTTAGTTTTAAGGCTAAGAGGTGTTTTGAAGGCTATATGTGCTGATAGTGTCACTTTAAAGGTAGGGCATTTCATGTTGAAAGTGGTAGTAATTCCTAATGGGTACTTTTTAGGGGACATGACTGCTTAATGGAACAAATAGTAAAATAATCACGAGATGGGTTTTGACAGAGAGCATCGTGCTGTAAGATTCTGTCATGTTCTTTATCGTGGGCAAAATGATACCGATTTCTCAATGTGTTTACCTGCTTTGTTCTAGTTCCATCAATTTGACAGGTTGACTAAACTAGAGGCCATATGTATAGCCATCCCCTTTATCATCCGATAGGAAGCATTGGGTGGAACTTCAATGCCCTTAGAATACAAATTTAAAAAAAGAAATATTTCTGCTGTAATGATTGACAGGATAAGTTGAATCACACACCAACACCATGACTGGTTCAAATGTTGATGAATATTGTGGACCCCATACATTCAAATTCAAATTAGTTTTAGCATTATCCATACATTACTCATTGATTTACAATTATTAGGCAGATATTATGATGATGATTATACCGATAGTCTGATGTCGTCCAACCTTTTATGCTGAAAGGGTGGGAGCAAGGAGAAATTCCCTCATCACACTTAAGCAATTATGCATTTTTGCCCTTTAGTAACCGATTTGAGTATGACTAGAAAACCCAAAACTCTCGCATGCACCTCCCCATCTATTTGTATATATAGCCTCAATATTAACAAAACAATTTCATGATTTTTGGCATCAAAACCCACTTAAACTTTTCCAGAACAGTTCTCTTAAATTAGGAAATTACAATATGAAAGGAAGTACCGTGGAATCATCCAATGTTATAAATCATGGCGTGATCATGTTGATTATATCTCTTCCACTTTATCGAAAACGAATTGGTGTTATTCGCAGAGTTAAATTAAATATCCGCCTTCAACCACTCTTAATTAACTTTCTAATGCTTGGTTTTCACACATTGGATTATTGCAACCATTTGGTCAAACTGCAACTCTGAACAAGAAATTGTCTTCAGATTCTTCAAAATAAGCTTGCTCGTGTACTCTTGTCTGTGGATATCAAAACCCCAATTTGACAATGTTCAAAATGTAACATTGGTTTTAGCTGATCTAAATGAAAGGTGGAGCAGCACCTCATATTTGTTTTCAAGGTGCTTGAAACTAAATTGATCCTTCGTAATCTCTCCTCTCAATTTACTTCAACGCCTATGTTCAGCTCTAAGATACTTGCACAGCCAATTCATGTATAATACTCATATTGTTACTTTGTGGAATATTAGGCATGGCAAACGTACTTTAAATTATCGAGGTGCTTCAGAGTGGACGCTCTACCTTCTGATATCCGCAGACTTTTACTTAATGAACTTGTCAAAATTCAAAAACCACTAGATGTCTGAATCATTGTTCCATTCTGTGAAATTCTATATGTTTGCATTTGTTCACTTGCAGGTACATTCTATTTATGGTTATTTAATCATGTCAGTGTCTCAGTGGAGAGACCAGTATGTACTAATGAATGAGTACCCGGAATAAATATTGTTTCACTACTACTACTATAATTTTATTTAATTTTTGCCTCTAAGACGATGCTAACTTCACAATTACCGTTTCCTATTTGGCAAGCTAAGAACTATGACTTTCAATGACATTTTTGACTTCAATTTCATCTTACAAGTACTAAAAGGGATCATTCATAAAACGGACACATGAGAATATAGATTGATACAACCTTTATGATGTGATGGTTGACTTGATCATGTGAGAGTGTTTCTATATATTAAAGCCTAGCAAGCATGTAAACAACACGAGAGCCCTCCAGTCCAACGACAACACGGTCCCCTAAGGAAGATGGTTAGGTGTTTCAATGGCCTGAAACTGGAATGGATTGGAGTTGTTCAAAAAGGTAATTTGATTAGGAATATAAAAACAAATTGTTTGTTTGGCTAACATAAGAAAAAAATCAGCGGTTGGTCTGGTCGTTTTTTTTTTGGTTTTTTGTGCTGTGTGTGGGTCTGGGTATGGTGTGTAGGTGATGGTTGTGTGTGTGTGTGTGGTGTGTGTGAAAGTGAAATGAACTAAACAGTTTCAGTCACAACCAAGAATAAACACCAACATAGATGTAAAGTTTCAGCCCATTTATTTCTCAGTCATCCATGAAAAAATGTTGGTACAACGTCAACCACGTTGCTGCACAAACAGGAGTAAGCCTTGTAAGGTAAGCTGTACCATTGTCTGTAGAAAACTCCCAGCATATCTCTTACAACAGTTTCCTGGACAAAATTAGGGTGATTCTTCTCAAACATCCGAAATTGACTTTCGACTACCGCATTTCTCCTGAATTGCAACAGAATAATGCATGGAGGCCCACTCGTTCATGTCGATAGTGGGCGCTGCCATTTTCAACAATGAATGCCAATTCCTTCGCTGTAGGGGAACCAAATAGAACGTGTGCGGCATACAGATCAGGCCGCGCCATGGTGTATTTTGTGAGGGAAATTAAAAACACTATGAGGAGTATTCTTTTTTCCAAAGCGAAAAACATTCATGTTGTAACCATTAATGCTTTGTTCCTCAAAGCACTGGTTGGAAAAAATAGGGTCGATCAGAAAGGTATCTTTCTCTTTTGCTACATTGAAAAAAAAAAGTGCAGGTTTTTTCGGGGGTCGGTCTGGTTACGCCAAACAAACAATTTTTTAGGCTTATCTACATAGAATTAAGGTATATGCTAGCAGCAGAGGGCTTAAGCCCAAACCTAGATTTTAAAACTCAAAATGCGGTTAAATATCATCATGAGGTTATCACAAAAAAACAAATGCTCTGATTTTGAAAAAAACTGAGGGTTTCTGGGTACCTCCTGTATATACCTCAATTATGTTTTACACTGATTCTGATCATTATGTTAAAATTGTGCTGAAGTAACTGTTGACTCATGTACATTTCAACATGTTGGGGATGGTGTTTGAAAAGCAAAAACAATTTATAGGGTTGTGAAGTAATTGGATCATATGGTGCTCTCCGTTTTCAAAAGTAAAGGTGCAACGAGAGATCTCACACATCCGGTGCCCTAAAAACTTGAAAGACTAA
>JAMKCH010015124.1:0-23336 GCA_023653785.1 Ophioderma brevispina | reverse complement strand
AAAATATTTTTGTCCAAATTTTTTTATTAATTGGCCTAAATACATGGTGCACTATTTTGGTGGAAAAATGCAAAATCAACCATGGTGTTATTAGCTAATTAGCATAATTATCATTTGGTGGCTCTATTCAAAATTTGTTTTCCCTTTCAATCGTGCTGGCTGGATTAACTTTTTTTACATTTTTATTTCAGCAATATAATGTAATTTATGTTCTCCCTTTTATGACCACATTTTATGGAAAAGTCCTTCATTAAAGTGACAGTTTGTTTTGTTGTTTCATTTCTCTTGGCATGAGAATTGGTCGCATTGTAATAAAATATAGTTTTTTGGACCGGCCATTTTGAATCTGCCAAGTGATTTTCATTTGTGTCCCTGAATGTGGTTGTGTTGATGTACCCCTCAATGACCAGATTTTGGTAGAAAATTCCACTGGCAAAGTGGTTTTCATAGGTGGGAGGGGGAGTCCAATGTGGACCCCCTTAAACACTAACGGAATTTGAGAGACCGTTACACCTAAGTGTTTAAACAACTCAGGTTATGTATTTGCTTTCTAAAGATTTTGTTGTGCAAGTAAGGAAAGGATATAACCATGTGTTTGATAATTTTTATAACCCCACAAAAACAGCCATACCAAGTTTTTTCAGTTCATTATGTATCAAAGTCTCTGCCCTTTGCCTGTAAATAATGTTGTTACAGTTTAGAGAACAATGGCGGAAGAGAGTGGGTGGTCGAAAACTATCACACATTGGAATGTCGAATTCCCCTGGGTTGTGCTTGGATCGTAGACAGGACTTATCCCACTGAACGCTGTGTCTTGGAACCAAACTTGTTTTGATTGCATACTGTTTAATTATCTTGCATTGGAACTTCGAGTATATAATGCTTGAACTTGTAAAAGTCAAGATTGAATCCACTGTAATTGTGTACTATTAGTGGCCTCTGGTGGAGTTTACAACCAAACAGGCTGAATTACAAACTTCGAACACGAGAAAAAGAATCGACTTGGACTTCCTCTTGTCAAAAAGCTGTTTTTATCAAATTAAGTATACAGTGACCAAGGTTTGGAATATATTAATAACAACATCAAGAGTTCATCTTCTGTCAGGCATGTTCCAACTATGTTAATAAACATTTATCATAATCAATTTTATTCATTCTCCTTGTCAGTTGCCCTATTTTATGCAATGACAGTGATCGCGTATTTTTTCTTACACTTGTAAATACATTCTAGAGATTTTTTTTTTGTTTTGTTTTGCCTCACCTAATGTTTTGGGCCTGTTTGCTTGTTTTTGTCAATTTTGCTGTCTTCTGAATCAGGGTTCACACTAGGTTTTGAAAATTGCGTCTCTTTGGACGCAAATGTGTTCCCTGAGGTTGAAAAAGTGGTCAATTTTCGAATTATAGTCGTGTCAAGGGTTTGACACTGTTTGTAATACTTAAAGGTGGCAACGAGAGATTTCAAATAACAGGTGTCCCTAAAAATGTGAAATTCTGATTTTGGCAGGGTGTAAAGCTTTCTATCAAAATATCCCCACTGAAAGGTTTAAGCTGAAAAGGGTTTCTTTATAATTGTGAAACTATTTCGTATAGGAGCAAATATGACATTCAGCCTATGTTTTTCTATTGAAATCTCAGCATATTACAAATCAGTGTTTGTTTTCATTTTATTTCTGAACTCAATCAAAAGGTAGGAGGTCTATCAGTTCTAATCTATGTGAATTCACTACATATCACAGAAAATATGGATGACTTGAAATCCTCTTGTGGCAACTCTTTAATGACTGCAAACTCCATACCATCCATTTCCAAAACTTAGACTGGGCAAATTGTAAAGTAATTACCCTGATGATCCTTAAACTCCAAAGGAACTGGAGTATCTGATTCTTTAATACCTTGGTACAGTGAGAGAGGTTAGCGAACTAAATAAAAAGACGTAAATACAGTCAATTTTAACCATATATTTATTTTCACAGATATGCTACATGTATTTAATCGTAACAAATAATTATTTGTTTGAGTAAAATGTATACAATATTGTGACCATATGCCAGAGCAAACTCTGGGTTTTGATTTTGTAAGTTTTTAAAGTGGCTATATTTTTGCGTCCACATAAGCGCAAAATTTTACTCTATCTAGACCAGTGCGTCCACCTTTGGAAAGTGTGCTGTCAATAGACGCAAAAACGCACACTCATGTGAACCCTGCTTCTGATATGACCGCTCATAGGTCATTTCCGCATTTTGTAAACCATGCGATGTTGACTTGTTAAATGTGGTGTTTTAAGGATTGCTAATCTTCTAGGCTGGTTTCTGAAAGGGAGTCTCACTTTAGACCTGGATTTAAACCAGGGGTAGTCCTACATGCGTGGACCTTTTTTGTTTCCTTCCAACATAAAACTTTTAAAAGTATTTCCCGTCCATCCATGAGGACTTCTCCAACCTATTACAGCCATTTTTAGGTCGTCCGATAGTAAAGACCTTATGCAGCAATGAAACCGGTGGCGTCTGCCGGCGGCGGCGTTCTGTGGCGTGAGCATTTCTTTGAACAAAAATCTGGAGATCTCATATGTCACACAGGGCGGAAACTTGGTGGTAAGGTGCAGTGCTACACACGAGTTCTCGAACTGCTTAGATTTACATCAGTATCTATGCATTCTAATGTACCTAATTTGCATAATTAATTAACGCAGATTTTACCTATTTTCATGATTTTTCATTGACACTTTTTTGTGAACATAAATATGCCTGGAGATCTGAACGTCACACAGGGCTGAAACTTGGTGGAAGGGTGAGGGGCTACAGATTCTCGAACTGATTCGATTTACAACAGTATATATATGCATTGTAAGTACCTATTTGTGTCATAATTAAATTACTATTTTAACCTTTACCCTATTGTCATATTTCATTGACACTTGTGAACAAAATATCTGGAGATTTGTACGTCACACAGTGCTGAAACTTGGTGGCTCGATCTGTATTTGATTTGGGGTGTGGTCTGGGGCTGTGGTCTTGGAAGTATGGTGTTGCCCAGGGTATTGGGTGTGGTCCAGGGGTGTGTGGTCCGGGGTATTGTCCAGTGTGGTGGGGGTGGTCTGTGGGTGTGTGTGCTGTGTGGGTATGGGGTTTTTGGGTCAGGGGATGGGGTGTGGTCAGGGGTAATGGGGTGTGGTCAGGGGATTGGGTGTGGTCGGGGTATGGGGTGTGGTCAGGGGTATGGGGTGTGGTTTTTTTTCCCCGCCCCCCCCCAGGGTATGGGGTGGGTGCAGGTGGGGTGTGTGGTCCGGGGTAGGAGGTGTGGTCCGGGGTTATTGGGGTGGTCACGGGGTATGAGGTGTGGTCATGGGTATGGGGTGTGGTCCAGGGGTAGGGTGTGTGTCGGGTATGGGTGTTGTGGTCAGGGTATTTGTCTGGCGGTATGGGTTTGTGTTCTGGTGTATGGGGTTTTGGTCTGCGGTATGGGGTTGTGGTCTGGCGGTATGAGGTTGTGGTCTGGCGGTATGGGGTTGTGGTCTGGCGGTATGGGGTTGTGGTCTGGCAGTATGGGGTTGTGGTCTGTCGGTATGGGGTTGTGGATTTTGGGTGGTCTGGTGTTGGGTGTGGTCTGTGGGTGTTGGGTGTGGTCTGTGGGTGTTGGGTGTGGTCTTGGGGTATTGGGTGGTGTTCTGTGGGTGTTGGGTGTGGTCTGTGGGTGTTGGGTGTGGTCAGGGCGTGTTGGCGATTGGTCCCTAGGGGTGTGGTTTGGAGAGGTATGGGTGTATTGGGTATTGCATAGGTGACAATTGCGAAGGTGTGGTGTTGGTGGTTCGGTGTGATATGGGGTTTGTGGTTGGAAGTATGGGTGTTGCCCAGGAAATGGGGTGTGGTCTGTGGGTGTGAGGTATTAGTCGTGGGTCTTATTTATGGTCAGAGGTTTGGGGGTGGTTGGTTGGAGTTATAGGGGATGGGGGTCGGGGTTAGGGCTGTGGTCTGGGGGTAGGGGGCTGTGTTTTGGGGGTGTGGTCAGGGGGTAGGGGCGTGGTCTGAGGGTAGGAGGTGTTCTCCGGGTTATGGGGATGTGGTATGGGGGTGTGGTCCTGGGGGTTGTGGAGATGTGGTCCGTGGGTATGGGGTATGGGGTATGGGGTATGCATGGGACTTGACACTTGTGATGGTGTTGTGTGTGGTCCAGTTGATATGGTGTGGTTTCCTATGGTTCGAGAACCATACATATATCGGACGACATATGGGGACCGCGACCTTGTCCCTATTTTACAGTATGTGGAAGGAAAAAAAAAGGTCCTACATGTATCCCTGGTTTAAACCGAGGTTCTAAAGTTTTAAACCTTTCAGAATACCAGCCCTAGATTCTCACCATGGAATTTATTTATTGCTTTATAGTCCCGCATGGTTTGGCATGTAATAATAAATAAAGTGGGCACTTCTGCAGTAATAACAAATCTTCTGCATTCACACCTAGCACTTTTCCTTAAAAGAAACCATACCATGACTTTTAAAGCACATTCTTTTCTCCACCAGCCTACATCAGCCCTACATCATCAGCCATTCAAAGCGGACACACCTCTCATGTGATTGGCTATGCATGTCATGTGGCTGTACAAGACACCGGTCTGCTTAAATAATGACTTCAGCCAATCACAATGCTTGAATTTTTTTGATGCCATAAAGTGGCATCGTGAAAAAAGTTGCTGAATTGGTTGCTAATAATGAAAAAGAATTAAACATATGAATAATATATACTTCTATCATTAAACTAGATATCAATGTAAATGGAGCTGAAACATTACATGCATGGAAGCATTTTTTTTTTTTTACATGTTTAAATCGGTAGACTGAAAGCTCTATATTTGTCTTTTAGAGTTTGGTTAAAACCTTCTCTAAATATGTAAAATAAAATCAGTCATCCACAGCCTCAAAAAGTAATCATGCATGCCTGAATTTCCAGGACCACTGTGTAGCATGCAATTGTTAGAATCGTGGTAAAATCATCAACAGATTAGTGGCCATATAGAAATTGTTATAATAATGTACTTTATGTATTCTGCCCCAAGGTAGTAAGATGATCAAACTAAGGTAGTCTACATCCAACAGATATCGCGCAAGTCGGTTTATCCAAAGATATTAATCCTGTAACGGATTGTTAATCCAACTTGCCAATCCTCAGAGGATCAAGTTTGGGATCCCGGCAAATGGCTTATGCAAGACTTATAAAAAATATTTATTTTTAAACACTAAAAATATTCACCAAACACACTGAAAAACACCATCATATGACCTCATTTTTTTTGTTTTGTTGCCCATCCCCTCTGTATCTGCATGTTAAGGTTGATTGCCACATCAAAACCGGACCAAGAACAAATAAGCAAATTTGCACAACTTTTTTTTTCTGAAGAAGAATTACAATTGATTATCTGGTGGATACATGATGTATGATTTAACGGGAAAAGACAGTTTTTTCTTTGCTTTGTGTCACATGAAGAAGTAATACTACAAAAAGGGGGCTAATGGGGAAATGGACAAAAAAACGCTTTTGAAAAAAATGACCCATTTAAAAAAAAATGAAATTTCCAAATAAGGCGTGGAAGCGAAATGTCTTATACGTGGGGGAGGAGAAAAACTGCATTATGGAACCACCAACACCTTAACGTCTATATACCATCATGTCAGTTATCTGTACTAAGGGCAGCATGAATGATGCATAGGTATCTTGATGATTATGAATTATTTCATAAGCAGTAATCTAATCCAGGGAAATAGTATGATATAGCATGACCCTGACAAAAGATGCATTAAAAACCTGATTCTGGAGGGTTATAAGTAACATTATGTCGCAAACATGTGTAAAAGGGAAAGTAATGTTTGGGGCACGGTTGTGGAAATTTAGAGTCAGGAGCTTGGGCTTGGGGGGGTAGAGTATAGGTATAATACTGTGTGATATGAGACTATCCAACTGGCTGTGTTTATTTAAGTTAGAGTTAGGGTTATGATCAGTTGTTACAATTAAGACCCGTACTTGTCAGGGGAGTAGAATTCATGTAACAGTAAGGTTATAGAAGTTACGACATTTAGCTGGGTTAGGAATGAGGGTGGTGGGAAGCGTGTCGGGTGGTGGGTCTGTGGGGTGGGGGCCACGGCGGGGTGGAGGGTAAGTAGGTAACAGTAAGGTTAGAGAAGTTACGACTCTTAGCTGGGTTTAGAATTCATGTAACAGTAAGGTTATAGAAGTTACGACATTTAGCTGGGTAGAATTCGGGTAACAGTAAGGTTAGAGAAGTTACGACTTTTAGGCTGGGTAGAATTCATGTAACAGTAAGGTTATAGAAGTTACGACATTTAGCTGGGTAGAATAGAATTCGGGTAACAGTAAGGTAGAGAAGTACGAATCTTAGATGGGTAGAATGCAGTGGGTAGGTTAACAGTAAGATTATAGAAGTTACGCTCTTAGCTGGGTAGAATTCAGGACCGTAAGATTATAGAAGTGACGACTCTTAGGTGGGTGAATTCAGGTAACCGTAAGATTATAGAAATTCTACAGTGGGTACAGGTTAGGATTGAGTTAGGATTGTTGTAAAAGTTAGAACCATCAGAGGATTTGGGGTAGAAGACTCAGTTTCATTAAATGTTGTTGATGTATGGCTTAGGGTTAGAATTAGGGTGGGGTTAACGTCCTTAAATACACTAACCCGGCACTCAGCTCGTTAAGCGTACAATCAGGCTTAGGTTAAGGTTGTGAATGAAATTCTTATTATTAGTTTGGTGTGTTTGGCCCAAGTGGTACGGTATTTATCGGTTAATCTGAAATTCAATATCAGGAGATTGCGCTTGGGTCTGGTATGGGGGATAGAATTAGGGGGTGGCCAAGGTTATGAAGTTCAAATTAGTTAATAATGGTTTGTGTTTGAGGTAATTAATTGGGTTTGCGTCATGGAGATGGGAGTTAAAGTGATGGTAAGGTTGTGGAATTGTGGGCTGTCCCTTGTCTCTCAAACACACTATTTTTGCATTGTGTCAACTTTGTGGTTATGGATGTAGTTCCATTGCCAAGTAGCAGTCAAGCACCCTCTGATTAGTTAATGCTGACGTTGCCAGTTCAAGAGGTACCAATCATATTGGTTTAATGGCCCCTTTTTGCACCTTAATTTCACTTGATCACAAATAAATATGAATTTGAGCATCATCACACTTTATTTCTTACTTGACATTGTGCAAAATCTTAAACCCTACGATTATTAAAATTAGTGACAAAAACCTACACATGTTGAAAGCTGTTTAACTCAGTTTCCCAGAAGATGTGCATGGATGTGGGTGTATCATACTACTCTTGTGTCATGTAGTATCAGAACATAGGCTGATATTCTAAAGGGAGACTAACTTTAGACCTGGGTTTACTTGCACGGTTAGTCCTACAAGTTGGAACTTTTTGTCCTTCCAACATTCTCTAAAATATGCTGTAACAGGTGAGAAAATTCCTCATGGAAAGGCTGGAACAGCCCATCCGTGAGGAATTTTCCTCACCTGTTTACTTTAACTTTACACAGTATTTTGAAAGAAGTCGGTTTAACTCTGAGGAACTAACCCCTCTTTTTAAACCCGGTCCTCAATAGTCTCCCTTTCAGAATCCGGCATAGTTTTTAATGCTGTGAATGGGTACTACACTATAAGTACTGTCTTAGCTACTTGAATAAATGTGAAAATACTATAAGAAACTGGCTGTGTATGTATAGTTACATTATTAGTAGGACGTCACATGGAATATGTGGGGTAGAGACTCCACTATATGGGCATGCATCATTTTTAAAATATTAGTATGGTTGTGATGTAGCTATGACTATATGAGCTTTGCGGTAGTTCACAGGCACAGAGAAGAGCAAAGTTAGTGACTATTCTGTGAAGTTTGAATGTGGTGGCATGTATTAATAAAGAACCAGGCGTGAACACAACATTATTTCACACTCTGGGCATGGTTATAGACATAGTAAGAAGAACGTTAAGCTAGTTTATTACTAGCGCAATGCTTGGGATGGAAACTGTCGCGTCAAAAATTCTTATCGCCGAGGATAGAAATTGTCTTGTTGCCGACTCTCTGAGCATTGGCACTCCAGAGTTGACCACAGTTGAATGTTAATGGCCAAGAAAAAACCAACAAGTTTGTCTCAGAAACCGCGTGCATTTCATTGTTTTAAAATGGTCTTTGACATGTATTATAATTCTTTTTTGTTTTTGGGTTTTTTTACTCAATTTAAATTGTTTGTTACATTCAGAAAAAATGAAAATTTGGCCACAAAATGAAAAAAGTTAGGTAAAAAATGCAATGAAAAATGTTTTTGTAACATCTCGGATTTCCCATGCCTTTTCACAATTCTTCATGAGACAAACTTGTTTTTGGCCTCTAATGGTGGGAGCCATCAGGCAACACTTGCAATGGCCAGTGTGAGGCAATAGACCATTGCATGATCCCCAAAAATGCATCTCGTTTGGTGACCATTTCCATCCGGGAAACTGTACCAGAGGTCATGTTACAAAAAAAATTTGTTGTTCGTTCGCGTCGCCGAACAGTGCCTTAAAAATTACAATACAAAAGTACTTTTCATGTGAAGTTCATATTACAAAAATGTAGGAAGAATACCTATGGAACAAAAAACATCGAGGCACTGGTGTTGAAATTCACGACAAAAGTGATATTTTCGATCGTAACTGTGCCATACTTGTCACCTGACGACGATTACACAACATGTGCACCCACGTCACAGATAGGATAAGTTTGTGGCTTATTTTTTTCGTTAGCTCCTTAAACCGTATGATTTTAGCCGACTGAGGATGGGAATTCCCAGATGGGGAAATGGGCACCGAATGGGATGCATTTTCGGGGATCATGCAAATGGTCATTGATTCATGGCTGACACCATAGGGTGTTTTGAACAACCATCCCAGAAGCATTGCTGCAATGTACCTATACTTGATGTACCAAACACATGTCAGTATTTTGGATAAAAAACGTTCAAGAAGTTATTTCATGATCATGATAACAAGTTCCTTAATACTAGGTAAAAAATGTCCCAAAAACCAGTGCATTTGTGGGATGGAATCCATACACTTCTGGGCTGATACCAGGTGTTAACGTACTACTGAAGCTGGACAGGACACTCTCAGGTAACTTCACTACAACAATTTCTAACACAAAATGCAACACAAACTTCAACAAAAATGATACAAAATTTAGGGGTGTAGTTTCATTAGTTTTGGTCAGGTGTTGGATTATGCAACTTGCTGTTTATTAAGGTTTGGGGGTAAATTAAGGTGTATGGTTTTGTTAGTAGGATAATTGTGATTAGTTTATGTACTTGTTTAGGTTTAGGGATAATTTAAGGTGTATAACTTGTATTGGTTATGGTCCGGGGTGATAGTTATTCTGCGTGTTTGTTGAAGGAGTATTGTTTTTACGTGTGGCTAGATTTAAGGTTATAGGTCTAGGTTTAGGTTTAAGACTTAATTTTAGATTTTTAGATTTTAATTCAATGTTTAAAGGGACTATCACTAGTATACAGCAGCTACAATGTGTCTATGCACCGCTTACTGCAAGGTACACAACTGGGCTAGTTGCGATGCAGTAGATGCAAGATAGGGCTTGCAAACGTACACAGTTATTAGGTATACAGTGTGTGTCTTCTTAACAGTACCTCCACCGATGGCTACCTGTAGGTGCCCACTAGGTAAGAGAAGGAGATATGGTGTGGGACAGTCCCAGAGTAGAGATGCAGTTACTTCTAATTTCCCCCGCAGTAACTATGCTGCCATTTTGATTAGTAGACAAATTGGATGGTGCTTACATACTCTCTATAATGTAAACGAGCCACTCCCCAAAAGAGTGAAACTCTTGTAAACCACTCCAAAATGAATGTTTGTATTGAAAAAAATAGTGCAGACTTTCCACTCAAAAAGAGTAAAATCACGGCCAAAAAGAGTGATTTTCAATCATTAAGGAGTTATGAAGGACAACAATTTGCGGAGTTAAACGAGGACAACACGAAAACGAGTGGAAATACACTACTTGGGGAGTAATTTTCACTCTTTTTGAATGGAAATTTGCTATGTTAAAAAAAAAAAAAGTAACAAACTACTCATTTTGGAGTTGTTTACAAGAGTTTGTCCCACTTCTTTGGGGAGTGGGAATTTTCACTCGATTACAATTTATAGAGTACATTCTCTGTTTATAATTTTTCTTTTTTGAAATCATACCAAATTGAACAGACTTCTCAAAGAAACTATTTTTACACACTTAATACAAAATTACCTATATAAGGCCAAAAATATCTAAAAACAAAGGGCATGAGAAATACTGTATGCACTGAGAGCCGGTTGTAACCACGTAGCTACTTATGGGTGGTTCACGACAGCCTATGCATGTATACTTCCTTCTATGTGCCAAAAAGCATGGAATCCTGGCCAGCAAGTGTACTGCTATGGGTAGGAAATTGGTCTACAAAGCCATTTCTTACTAGCAATGGAGCCGATATGGCAGCTACACCGTGTCTACCGCGGCCGCTACTGCACCGTTACACACGGCAAGAAAAAAATTGCAAACAGTAGCTGCCAAGGAGGGCTTTCTTAAAGTAACAGTTATTTAGGTACACGGCCGGGATTCTTACTCCGTGGTCGCATATACGGCAGCTACACCAGGTCTACCGCGGCAGCTTAATGCACATTACACACTGGCTCATGAGAGGCGGGAGCTGCAAGATAGGGCTTACTAAGTACACAATTAATAGGTATACAGTGATGTGGCTACTCTGCGTACCTACCCCAATGCAGGCCCTTAAAATAAGCGTTGCGCAGCACATATGTGCACTGAGATTGAAAATGGGCAGTAAAATCATAAAAATGTGGCAGTTGAAAATTAGTCAGGTCAATATACAGTTTGACCCCAAAAAATTGCAACAAAAGGTTTTTTCAAAGGAAACAGAATATAGATATGGACACTAGGCAAAGAATATTAAAAGCTACCAAAAATCGGGGCGGCTGCGGAAATTATTTTCAAAATGGCACCCAGATGGCACCATATCTACAATAGTATAATTCATTATTGATCCTAAAATCGTAATTTGATGACGAACCTAGGTTTTATGGTCAAAGACGGTCACCCAGACCAAAAGAGAAGTGTACTAACTAATTCACATTACCTCAAAATATCAAAATGGTATCCAAAAATGCGCCGTCAATACAGCAGAATGGCCATACTGACTCTTTTTCGAAAGAATTTAGAGCTTTAGATTGTTGTGATCATACCTGTATTGTTTGGGCTACCATGCCAAATGAGATCAAGGGAAAAAGGGGATACACTCTTCCCCCAACTGTAGAACAATCTAATAAACCCAAATCCCAACCCCACGAATCAATACCACACCCCCGCATCAACGACAACAAACAGAACCTCCCACCGTTTCCAAATAAAACACCCCTGATAACCCTCCTATGTCTCCAACCGTCATTCACACGTTACATCACCCTCCAAAGCCACGATAAAAAATACATAAACCTCCACCGCATTTAATACCTAAACCCAATAGACCTTGCAAAAAGCCGTTCCCAATCAAAATCACTGATACGTATAATCTCAATCTTATAAAAACAAACTAAAAAACACACTTTCAAAAAAAAAACACCCACCAACCCACATAAATGAAAAAACCAATTTCCCCCCCTCCCACAAACACTAACAAAAAATTTACAAAAAAATAGTGCGCCCTCAAGATTTCAAAACCTATTTTTGCATGCGTTGTAGTAAAGCTTTTATATACAAAGGCCATCACCCGAAAGATTAAGACCAAATCATCGAACTTATGGGTAAACGGACATTGAATTTAGCTCGCGGCGACGCGCGAAATTCAGCAGCACACGAAATGGCGGTTTAAACACAAAGACACCACGGCCGTATGCATGTTTGCCACGCTATGTACATGTTTGACGTGCTATAACCTTTGTGGTTTTAATTCAGTGAGTACGAGGCAAAAAGATTCATGTTAATATACACATTTGTTGATTAAAGTTATGGAAAAAACTTAAAAAATGGCCTACAATTACATGGATGTCTTTATCCTCATATCAATGTCCTATCTGTTTTGGGGTATGTTTATTTTTAGGTGTAAAATATATTGCTGTTCTTCCAATGGCCTAGACTATCATTTGAGAGCAAACTTAAGAAATTCCATATTGGTGGAAAAATTGTGCCAGGTGTCTGCTTTAAAGTACCCAATGATCTGAAGTTATAAATAAAAAAAATGGTGCCCAAATGGTGCCACAACATGCTGAATGAAATCCTAATTTGCAGCACTGTTCGGATCAGTTGTTGGCAGGTGAGATGGACCTGACGAGCATTCTCAATCTGATGTAATGGCCAAAATCAGGCTAGAACTTGACAATAGAAAGGCTGAACTACAAACTAGGCAAAAAACAAGTCAAGTGGCTTACTTTCAGAAGAGGTCAGGGGTGCCAAAAGGCTGATCTGGCAGACGCACAGAATCTTGGTCAATGCATTGGAGTGCGGTTGCTGACTGCTTGTATTTCTATGTTCAAGAAATGAGTGAAAGCAAGACTCTTCCATCCAGGTGTGTTCCATAAAATATGAAGGTTTTCATGTAATTCGTCATACTAATCAGTTTTGGGCTGGTATCTTGAATGGAACAGACTTTTGTGCGATCATTAAAGAGTAACTGGAGGCTTAAACACGTGGAAGCGGGGTGAATGATCAGCATGCATTGTGAACAATGTCTCTACCCATAACCTCTGAATACAATATTGCCAGCAGATTTCAGAAACCTCTCCAATAACAACAAGTGAGCAGCCACAAAGATCTACCAATGGAAGAATCTGCAGATACCTTGGACTTGTTAAAGATAGCACACAATTTTCACAAGGGCCCATTGTTGCGAAATATAATTAGTGGTGTAGTGCCACACACCTGTTAAAAATGTTCTTTAAACAAAACGGCGTTTTGACTGGCCGCTGGGACTCACAAAAGGTGAAATGACGTTTTTGTACAGTTTGAAAGTTTGTTATTTGCACGGTTCGAGTCCCTGTAAACAGTAATTTGCACGTTTCGAGGCGAGGACAGTTAAAACGCCGTTTTTCAAGGGAAAGGGCAAAGCCAAAAACCCTTGGACGATATGTTGCGTCAAAGTTTGCTCCTGAACAGACCATTGATCCAGCATGTGTTTCAAGGTTCTTGGTGGTGTCCAAAACTAGGAGAGTTGTAATTGCAAGATTGTATGAGTTAAGAGCTCAGCCATTCCCGCCTGCATTTTGAAGCAGAAAGTCCTGACACACAGCTGATAAGCCTCCGTGAGCTCATGCCATTATTGATCATTCGGTCAGGAAAATGATTTCACTAGCAGGAAAGGCCTGAAGGACATAAAACGCCTCAACCGGTTAGATCTCGTTTCAAAACCATCGAAATGTCCCAAGTCTGCCAACTCAATTGCCGAGCAACTTCGCAACTGGTCGTTTTAAGGATATTGATAAGGATAACGCTCGTTCTGTTAAAAACGAGATCACCAAACTTTGTCAAGCCCCGTGGACGGGTCACTGTGCAATACCTTCTCGCTAGATGAGCTCACCTCTGTAATAAGCCAACTAAAGAGTGAAAGCCCAGGGGTCTGATAACTACCAGCGGAGTTCTCTGGCGCACTGCGGCCCAACGATGGCTTGAATGGCTCCAGGAGTTAAAACATGTTGCCCTCACCAACCCAGGCCTTACCCAAGATCTGGAGGAGGCTACATCATTCACTCCAAAAACCAAACGGCCTGTTGACAACACCTACATGTACATGTGTGTTTCCTTCAAACTCCTTGAGAGGAGGATCCTGGCCCGGCTGGAAGCAGTCATCAAAATCCCATCTGTCCGATGGGATCGCCATGGCCGGACGTATACAATCAGATTGTAAAATTCACAAATGATTTGGGGAGAGCTTTGAAAAGCGTGGCATGGAAGGCGTCTCGTGGGGAACCTTACTGGAACATAGACACCGTATGGCACCAAGGGGTGCACACTCTAGTTTCACCTGTATAAATTCATATTATGTAACATGCTGCAAACCGTAGCTTTGTCCTCCAAACCAGGGATGGGCATAGCAGTGCAGTGGTGTTATGTGCATCATGTGAGGAAAGGGGTCCAACAAGAATCAGTACTGGCTCCCATGCAGTTCAACTTGTATATCAGCGATTTATCTCAAACTCATGTCGACAATAGTGGCTACGCCAACGATTTGCTCTTCTTCACTTGCGACAGAAGCGGGACTGGAGTAGAAAGTACATTTACTTCAGATATGGCCTACGTGCATCCACATATTACGCCTGGAGAGTGAAGCGAGGCGAAGCCAAAACCACCGCTACTGCCTTCCATCTTAAACACCAAGAGGCTCATCGCCAGCATCCAATCAAACTCAATGGAGCGCCTCTGGCATACACCTACACCAACCTATCTGGGTGTGAAGCTTGATCGGCAGCTTACTTATCAGCAGCCACCTCGAGTAGAGGTGCAAAAGTATCTTTGATGAATAACATCTGTGCCAACCTTACTGGATATTTTCTGGGGTGTAGACATGCACCCATGCCCTGCTCTGGTCTACAGCACTGTGATATGCGCACTAGGCATGGTGCAAAGCTCTCACACCAAGAATGATGGAAAGAGTAATAACGAGACCATGGAGAAATCATTACGGGTGCTTCGTCCCACTCCATCTGAGTTTCCTACCATGTTTCAGGCATTGCAATTGCAGTGCTTCAGAGAGAGCATCACACACATAATCGAGTGAACAAGGCTTTGTTGCACAGCAGGCAGAGCGAGGACGGCGCTCTCGGCGACCTTCGTCGATACGATGCTAATCTCCAGCTCCCCATTAAACACCTTACAGAAACCGGAACAATCGTATGGATACCGGTAGATACTCCAAGACCAGACCAAATTCACTATGGCCACCTATGACAGAACTACATCCTGATTGTAGCAAATCGTCCACGTAAGGAATGAGTCCCTGAACAGGATTCGCACAGGGTCGGTCGTTTCAACAGCCAATATGCACCAATGGGGCTGCAACCATCTTAGCCTGCCAATGTGCTCTCATCATAGACTGCGGATCACATTCCAAATGAGTGCCCTACCTTAGATCAACCGGTGGTTAAACTTCTCAAACCAATCACACTGAGCTGGCTCCAACAACTACAAAACACCATTTGAGACGCGCACTCAGATGCAAGAAGAAGAACAACTCCATTGTAGAAAAAATGGTCATCATGTCATTTATAGTGTCTGGTACCATGCAAACTCCAACACGTGCAACACCTTATATTATTTGAGCAAAGAAGGGAGTAACAGTGAATTGAAACACCAGGGGTACTCAATAGCCACTGAAAAACACACTCGACAAGAATGGTTGAAGGTTATATAATAGCCTATTCTAGGTGACATCTCCAAAGATGTTAATGATACCTTTGTTGGTCTTAGAGGTTTTCTTGTGCAGTAAAAACAAAAATGCTGTCACAAACTGAAATTTACTTAGGTGAAGTCAATGAATTGCTCTAACAGCTATTTTAGACAATTTGCGACCATAAGGATGACTCTTGGATTTGCCGATTACCTGGAAAAAGGGAAACTTGATGACGGTATTTCTTAACCCTACAATATGGGTATGCACACCCAATTCAGTTGTGAGGTGAATAATTTAATTACTAATACTCATTTTCGTATATTGGCGAACATCTGGACCCATCTTGATTTTTTTTGGAAACCCATTGTACTTTTTATGATCGAAAGGGTCTTGACCTCCAAAAATGGGTTGAAAACCCACAAAATGAAAAAATTCTAGGATAAATGATAAGGCATTTTGAGGTCATTTATTGCACTGACAGGCCATCTTGGATGCCATTTTGAAAATTACCCTTTCGGAGCTCGATTTTGGTGACTTTTAGTATGTTAAGCCTGGTGTCTAATACTACCAAAATCTGTTGAAAACCTTTTGTTGCATTGGTTGGGGTCAAGGGTATTTTTTTGTTAAATTGACTGTCTAAAAGACACATACAAAAAGAGCAAAAGAAAGTTTATACAAAATTCCTCAACAGCAGTATACGGAATGTGAGGTGAATCCGCCCACCCCATTAGCGGTGACAAAACCGGATTTAAAACTTTGGTTTTACTACTACGTGGCTTTCCAATGGCACTATGCTGTTGCGTGCTTAGCATTTGTTTTAGCCTGAAAATATGAATGTGCAGCTGAGAGTTTTCTCCTTTTTTACCTACCCCCAATGGCTACCCTGTAGCTGTATTTGCCCACTAGATGGAGAGAAGGCGGCAGTGAATAAGGACAGTACTGGTGTAGACACGCAGCTACCACGTCTACCCCGCGGTTACCACGACGCAATTGTGAAGTGGCATGAAATTTCATGAAATGAGGGGGCTATACACTTGGGCTATACACTTGGGCTCCGTTTTGAACGTTTTTTAGGGAAAATTCATTACGGAATTCAAATCGGGCATCATCAAAAACCCTATAATCACGCGTTGTAAAAAAAATGCAAAAATATCAAAAAAAACAAAATGGGACATGAGAAATACCGTGAGCGATGAGAGCCGGTGTAACCACGTAGCACTCAACGGACAGTGCAGACAGCCGCTGTTTACACTATCCGTCGATGCGGCAAAAAAATACACGGAATCCTGCCTGCGAGTGTACGTTAGTGGGTAGGTAATTCCTGTCCTACTTCGGTGGTAGCTGTGTGGTATCTACCATGAAGAAATTGGCCGTGTTACAGTTGATGAGTCTACTCTACAGTACCTTCCTAATTGCTACCCTGTATTTGCCCACTGAATGGAGAGAAGGTGCATTTGATGTAGACACTACAGGAGTAGACACATAGCTACTTCATAGCTACTCCGCGGTTACCACGACGGCCATGTTGATAGTGGGTGAAAAATGAAGGCACTGTACGCTTAGTCTTGTTTAGTTTTTGAGGAAATGTCGTTACGAATTGGAATCGTGCATCGTCAAAAACCCCCCTATTCGTGCAATTTAATAAAAATGCCAAAAATATCTAAAAAAAAACAAATTGGCCATGAGAGCCGGTGTTAAACACTAGTGCCCGCGACGGTGCAGAAGGCCCTGTGGACACTATCATCTATGCGGCAAACATACACGAAATTCTGGCTGGCGAGTGTACATCTAGTGGGTAGGTAATTCATGTCGACTCGGGGTAGTAGCTGTGTGGTAACTACCATGAAAAGAAATTGGCAGTACTTGGTAGTAGCTATGGACGCTTATGTAAATACTTTCCATAAGATTTGGCCGTGTACATGAAGGAGACTCTGGAGGTCAAATCTTTTGACCTGTTTGTTAAAACTGCATATTGACACATCGAATGTATAACTAAAAGGGAAAGCAAAGTCAAGCAATTCAGGCATATACAAGTAACTCCAAATCCTTCGATATTGTTTTTTAACAACATACGGCATAATAGTGGTAGGTTTTAAAAGGAATTCTTGAGTTCTGTATTTATTCACTAAGTTGAAAAATGTCATCTATATGGCTCTTAAAAGATCATAAATGTTTTCAAAAATACATACACATTTTGAATTACACGTGGCATGCAATATGACTTTAAACAGATCCAAATACTGTGCGAAATAAGTGGCAATCTTAATGTACTGATTTGATTGTATTTGGAATCGGCCAAAAATCAGTCAAATGGAGTACAACATTCTTTGTAATAGACCAGTGACGGCTAAGAGTCCACAGCTGTCTTGTGGTTCCCAGCGCTTCCTCCTAGTTACCTACATATAGAGTGCCTTGTACAGCAGAGTGTTCGCTTGCAAAAACTTGAAGCTGTGACCTATTGATAGATATTAGCGATACCAAGTAACCTTTAGCTACCTTTATATGGATTTAAAGATCAAAAACTGTCAAGTATGAAAAATAGTGTATTTCTGCTCTGATATTACAATGCAAATCACTTGACGAAAAGAGGTTAAAAATGAATAATGATTTGATATGTTTCAGATGGGGTGATGGATTCAATCCTAATGTGATATCAATACTCAAAACTTGTGAGGATATTTTCATCAGCGTGATATGAAATAAGCATATCCAATGAGTTGCTCTAACCCTCTGTTCACAGAAAAATACAGTGGTTTGTAGACTGGGAGGTACTAGTTTCTTTTTGTGCATGAATCTGAAGTGGTTCATTTCAGATAGGCTTCTGTCTCTTGACCTGTTACTTGGGCCCTACGGCAATCTGTTTTTTACACTGAGCGCAAAGATAACTTTTAAAAAAAATCTGAAATATTGTGATGTACTTTTTTCAGCTGTACTGGTGCAATCGCAGAGTTTGTCATACCTATCTACAATCTGGCTCCATAATTCGTTGGACCAAATATTTTAGAATGTATTCCCGTCCCGGCAAAACGGCACACCGTCGTGTTTCCGCACATAGATGCAAGTACACGCACAATCTATGCGTGCGTTTGTTATGTCTAAGAAATTACGGCCCAGAGTATAACTGTTTTGTTATTCTGTGTGTCTCATTCTAGAAATACTTTTTCCACATTCCTGGATGGATTTAATGAAACTAGAATGTCGTGACCCCAAGTAGGAGAACAAAGTGGTGTAAAGGAATTTCAGGTCAAAGGTCTCTAGGTGGTCCCCTATATGAATATAATGTTGAAAATATGGTAGTCCTTAAATTTCAGCATGTCCTTGTGATTGCAATGAAAGATTTACAAGTTCCAAGGAGTGGTAGAAATTAGGTGCCATTTCATCATAGAAAAAAAAAGTGTCCCATGGTGCAAATGAGGTATTACAATTGATTCCGTCATACGCTGTATGATTTTGTGCAGTCAGCGTTTTGATGGACTGATGGCAAAAAAACCCTCCTTACTTTCTATTATATGAAACGTCTACCCCCTTCAAGATTCATCCTTGATGACAGTGGTTCACAGGAAGTAAAAATATGCACCCACGTGTCCACATATTTAATCTCGTAAATACGAATAAAATAAAGGACCAGCAGCTAATATCTTGTAAAAACCCTAAAACTTTTCATACATATCTCTTGGGGAAATATTCATATATTCAAATGCAGAACCAATAAAATTTGGCTGGTGACCTCAGGGGGTCAATGGCAAGACTAGACAGGTTAATGCCCATGTCCAATTAGCAAAAATTTGCAAAATCAACAACACGTTTTTAAATTAGCATATTTTTTTTGAATCCTGCACATCCACACAATTTCAAATGAACACATGCTGTGTCGTAACATGCAACGTGTGCATCGCGGATCCGGAACTAGTGCGCAGCGTATAGATCCAAGAAGGGCACTGACCCACAATGCTCGCTCATTAGTCATAGATGTTACTTTTCCCGGAATTTCCGGATTTCTGGATTTTGGGCCCTAATAAAACAAATTCAGGAAATGTAAAAAGTTTTTTTTTAATTTTATTTTTTTTTTCAATTTGTTATATCAATTATTATGATAAAGGTAAAACTGCATCAAAAAACCCAAGTTTTACGTACCAATTTATTTAGAGAAGGGGTCTTAGTACCGCCAAAATCGCGTAAGAAAAATACGTTCCCCGGAGCTTTGCCGGATGCTACGCCAAAATTTGCCTTTCCGTCCGTTCATTTTTGGATTTTCGGACCAGGACTCCTCCTCTGTTCATATCTGTGTAGTGAAGGAATTGTGTGGATGTTGTTGAAACAATTGTGATGTGATCTGGAAAAATCCATCAGAATTTGCACTTGATCAATTTAAGACTGCGTACCTGTTGGTGTATTAGAGTCTTGTTACTTTTGGTTTGAGTCACCTGGGGCGGCAGTGGACAGCACTGGAATGTGCACCTTACAATGGTGGATTAATTCATATCCCTTTTAATTGCATTGATTTGCTGCCCACTGTCTTTTCCAGGTGTCTAAACATACACAAAGCCATGGGCACAATGGAATGTTACATTACAATGTGTGGTTTAATTCATATGGATTGTAATGTGCACAGTTATTTGTGGCTCACTGCCTGTTCCAGGTGCGCTCAAACAAAGGACACAAAGGCAGTAGACAGCAATGAATGTGCAAATTACAATGGTGGTTTAATTATATGGATTGGTAATGTGCACATTCATTTGTGCGCTCATGTCTGTTCCAGGTGGCTCAAACAAAGGACACAAAGCCAGTAGCAGCAATGAAATGGAATGTGTACATTACAATGATGCGCGATAATTCATATGGATTGTAATGGGCAACATTTCATTGCTGCCCACGGTCTGTTCCAGTGGGCTCAAACAAAAGACACAAAGACCACGTGGACAAGCAGTCTGAGGACCAAAGGCCGACAGCCGACGAGGTTTTCTAGATTGCATCACATATTTAGACACATTTAAAACACACAAACCGCATCATGCATGATAGTTTTAATAAATTCTGAAGTGTGCATTTTGTACAATTTTAGGCAGAGCAACCAGTAAAAATCTACTGAGAGCTTATTCGCTACCCCAATGATATTACAGTGTTAATCCACATCCCACTGGCAATTACCGTGGAATAGATTTGGATATTGAACATCACATGCTTATGATTCATTTATGACATCTGCCAATGAATGGTGTCATTGCAAAGGTTCTGGTTGGGTTCAATATTGCCTCAATGGCCTAAAGGAGTAAATCGAGCAAGTTGGTGCTTTATGTATGGCAGGACTGGTAGATAGCGCTTTTGAGAACATCTCTTCTCCTTAACATCATGAATATACTACTGCCATTTCGATACAATGAAACTTACGGATTTTGTTTAGCCAATCAGCCACATGGGTAAGAATGGGTTGTTTGGAAGAGGGATGAGCTAATTTGGAAGACTGCATTTCAGTGAATATTAAATAATTATATAGATGATGTGACCTATGATGTTACATGGTTTGCCATTCAGAACACCCTCTTTTTTCTGGCGGCCAAAATGTTACAATAGTTTCTATGACAGACCATCATAACATCTGCTCAATAAATTCCTGCAGAAACCTTCCTGTTCAAATTTGTTTCGGTGGTATATGGAGGATAGTTAGCAAGCATGCTTATAGATATGTTGGTATTATTTAATTTGAAACGAAAGTTTGACAAAAATGAATTTCCCATTGCAAAGTATAGGGGCCTTTTGCCCATTAGTTTTTCAGACTTTGCTCTCTTACACAAACAGGGCGCCACAAACAAAACAAAAATGTCATCATCGTAGATGCAGGTATGAATCAGCTTTTGCATGATATGCAGGCTTTTTGCTGATTACAAAGTTACTAATTTTATTTATTTATTGGTAGCCCATTTTGGTAATTTTCATGCTATTTTCAGGCGGATTTTTGACCATTTTGTTAGTCCAACGTATTTTCTCATGCCTGAAGTGAGTAATTAGCCAAATGCGAATGCTATATATAAGGCAAGTAGTCAGTGCCCGGGTTAAATGATATTATGACTTGTGAAAGAAATCATCATAAAGAAATATGTTAAAGAAATCATCATAAAGAGGTATTCATTTTGTACATGTATGTGAACAAATTTGAAAAGCCTTAGTCTTTTTTGGAATTTATTTTATTTTTCAAAAGAAAGATGCATTCACTTATCATTTCAAATTCCTTGAACCATTGTCATTTCTGATCAAGAACTGCCACCCTGCATATTGTAGCATTAAAGCCACTATAGTCCATTCACCTTCCTTGAGTCAGTGACGTCAACGCGTTCAGAAAGGTGTTTTGCGTGTGCATTTCCGCACTGCCTTTATACGCGTGTGGGGTATGCCAGCGCTTTGAACCAATGCCCGCGATGCTGCAACCACTGCATAACACATTGATGTCACTGACTCGAGGAAGATAGTGATTGCTTAAAAACGTAGGCCTAAACAAATTATATCCCCATCAAGGTCCATATTTTTGCACTGTTATATTGGAAATTGTTGTTGTAAAGACCCCTGTAAGTTGCTAAGCATAACATGCCATATTTGTCAAGAAATTATGATTTTTTATGCTTTGTTATAAAAGTAGGGACTACTTCAAGACGCCTTTAAAGTGCTTACGTGTCTGTTTTTCACAAAGAACAGTCATATAAGGTGTTAATATGACCTAACACAGCAATTTTGAGACACAATTAATGGGAATTTTGAATTTGGGAAAGAAATGACTGACCGTGGCTTTAACAAAAGACTTTGGTAAGTCTAGCCTTTATACCAATAAACATAAGCACATGATTTTGGCCACTGAGACTCAACTGAACTAACTCACTTTAAATCTAATTTACTTCAAATTTGGGAATTAGGGGGTTCAATGCACTCCATGTTCCAGTGCTAAGTGAGCACCCCACGAACAAGTCAACTTTGAAATTCCCATAATGTAGCTATCTGTAACATCCATGACTGTAAGTTTGTCACAGAATTTAGACGATTAGTTAGTAACAATAGGGCACTATCTAATATCCACTGTGTTATGTGGGTCACACATCTGAACTGTCTATTCCAGAGTTAAAAGGCTAATTAATTTAATAACCAATCCATTAATAGTCACTTCAGTGGATTAAAAAAATGGATTGATTCAGCACAAAAGTGTGTACTTTTAAAAATCTTGAAAAGTACTCTAAAATACCATGGTAAAGAACACAGGAAACATAAACGCACTACTGCAGGGAACTTAGCACATGATCCAAAATTTCTAAACTAAATGCCAGCCAAATTATTTTTCAAAGTGTTCTGATAAAAACATCTCAATTTTTATCAGATGGGTCATATCTGCCAATGTTTGCCCCACGATTACATCGTCTGCAATATTGAGCACATTTTGATTCAGTCACCAGTGGGACGCCATTATCTTGCCGAAATCATATGGAGAAATGAGAATTGAATGTGTTTTGATGTTGATGTACGTCTTTTAAATCTGGCAAGCAGCACCGCAGGTACTTGATATTTTTCACATTGCTGGTCTGTGGCGGGCCGCTTGCATTGCCTACAAGTCAGTATTGATTATGTGTATGACAATGTTTGTGTGTTGTGATTGCTAACTAATCTAGCACGGATCAAGGGTTGTGGCTTCCCCTAGGACCTGCTGCCAGGTGTCATAGTACTTGCCCTCATATTCTTTGCCAGCTATGCTCATCAACATTTTAACTGCTTTCTCACAGCATGCCAACATTTGACTTTTGCCAGCACTTTTGCTTCATTACTTCTGCTTCTCTGGTTAACCCCGAGGTTAGAGGTGTTAAAAACTTCTTATGGTTAAGCCAGGCATACCTTAGGAGGGTTTAGGCATGATTATGCCATACAATCTGATGTTAGTGCATAA
>JAMKCH010015123.1:0-28674 GCA_023653785.1 Ophioderma brevispina | reverse complement strand
CAGTTTTACACGAAATCTGGGGAAATGTTCATAGATTCATCATGGACATCACCTTAAAACTCACATCAGGTGCACAAGCGGGATCCCTGTAGATACCAGGACCGGGGAAAGGCGCTACCAGCGAACTGTAAGGTGTCTGGGCACGAAATATGCGGATACTAAGGCAGAGGAACGCACAAACAAGCCCATATCAACGCGAGAAACAACAAACAAACGTTGCCAGCCAACAACCTGTGGGAAGAGATAATGTTTCTTTAAAATAATATCGGTGTAAAAAACCAATTAAGAGTCCCACATTGATCGAAAAACTACCCAAACCCCGCTACCGTTATCAGATTGGCCAACAAAGATTACAATTGATACCATACCTTTTACTTAATATCATAAAGCACTCTAGGTGCAGAAGCGGTGGGGAAGAAGTAATTGGTTCTTTAAAACAAATATCGATGTAAGAAAAACCAAGTAAGAATCCCACATTGATCGAGAAAAACTTTACCCAAACCCCGCTACCGTTATCCAAGATTGGGCCAACAAAAGCATTAAAATTGATACCAGACCTTTTACTAATGACCAACACCTGGCACTCTATGCAGAAGCGGCTACAATTTTTGGTAGGAAACTTAAAGTGAAAAACCATTCAGCAAGAATCCTAAAAATTGCATCTAATAGCTGTACACCTTAGTTTTTTGGTTCAAAAGGTGCACCACTTGCGTCTAACTCATTTAAACTAGTGCGCCACATTTGCTGGGATACACCTTGTAACATTTTTAAAGATGTGTCCCATCTTTCTGTTAAGTACAATGTCACGGCGTAACAAAAGTATATAAATTTTTGAGATCAAGTCGTCAAGTATTGGAATTCCACGTCGTTTTAATTCACAATACAATTGAATGAATAATTAATGCGTCAGGGGATACTCAACACCCTTTTTTACACCTATTCTACATCAAAACAAATGGTGAGCATTGTATAAGAAAACATTATAACGTTGTCTCAGTTTTAATGCAAATAATTGGTCAATTGTACAATAATCTTCTACTTATAACACAGGCAGTACAACTCATGCCTGTATGCGGGGGGGGGGGGGGGGGGTGGCGAGGGTGTAGCGGGTCCATTCCCCCACCCCCCCCCCCCCCCCAAAAAAAAAAAAAATCCACAAACGGGAAAATGTCCCCTTTTTGCTGATTTTTTTTGATAAAAGGTCAACATTTAGAGGAATATGAAGAAAAAGTCCATCATTTTTGTGAATGAGATTTTCAAAACGTCCAAAAAGGACCTTTAGGGGGGGTTAGGTTCCATTTTTCCCAAAAGGTCCACTTTTTCGAAGACCCGCACCCCCGTAAAAAAACCTGCGTACGGCCCTGGTTACGATTAACACAGTCGAATGTTTTTTAACATCGATAAAGCAAGCAAAAGTGCCACGGCCTTTTTACACAATATTCTATTTTTGTACTACTGTGTCGGGTATTAGTATGTTCCTGTGTAGGTTTGTATGTCTTTTTTGTCTTGTTTTGTCAAATGTAACCCCAAGACCATCTTGCATTAACAATTTTTTATCGTATAAATCATTATGTTTTTTCTTCGTATATTGCTAGCGATGCTCTCGAGTTTGTTCAAGTTGTACGTTTAATTATTTTATACTGATAATTTGCTTGTCTTAGATGTGTGCTTTCAAAACTCAATCGTCGCTTGTCTTGCGGTTCATGGCATGTACCGGTGTTTAATTGTTTTTTTGAACAATTGAAACCTGCTCAAACCTGGAAGAACCGGATGGAACCGGCTAGCAACCGCCGTGGCGCCCTCTTACCTGCTCAGCACATATGGTGACACTCAGGGCCCTGCCATTGGACGATTGCCTCAAACTTAATATGGCATTTAGGCTACTCTGCTATAGCATAGCTCATTATCATAGCATAGCATTATGCATAGCATAGCTGGTGCTTGTGCCCACTGCAATTATGGGGCCGTTGTTATGTCCCTTAGCTGTCGAAACTCGGGTAATATTACCCAACCGCGGAAAGCTCCAAACGGAGTGTGATATATGAACGTGAAAATCTGATTACGGAAATCGGCAGACGCCACAGTCTATTCCCATTGATGATTGTTCCCTGCCCGTGGGTAGAGTTTTGACGCCGCCCCTTATTTATATATCTCTTTGTTTACCGGGCACTACAACATCATGCTATGCGTTTAGCAGTGTCCCCATCTCAATAACCATTTATCTCGTTTTCAATTATATAATTATATTGTTTATATTGTATTTCCAATTTAAATTACATTGAATTTTGATGCATATTCTTATGTTGAGATAAAATAAACTAGAATTGAATTGAAATGTAAACAAATGGTCAAGGCAACCATTTTTTTTCTAAAGCCGTTCTGCTCTTTATTAACGTCATAGAACTCTCAGTTCTCCTGAATTGGTTCTCCTACACCTGGTTTAAAGAATCATCGCACTTGATAGATTTTTAGCATGTAAATAATATTTGTATGAGCATCAGTTACTTTGTAAATTGGTGTTGATCTATGAAAGTGTTGTAAAATGAAGTAGAGGCCCAATTTGCATTAAAACTTTACCTCATGAAAATTGATTTGCTACATGGGAAAGGAAGGTTTTAAAACGTGAAAACAAATCCCACAACTATGATGCTACACAGCACTAGTGGATGATATTGCAAAGATTTGTAAACATATGTATATGTATTTACTTACAAAATCTATGGTGTTCACTTTCCAAAGGGAAAGATCTTTAAATTGACGAATAATTCCTTCCTCGCAATGCAACAATAATGACGCTCCAGAGGATACACTGCAAAACAAAAATAAAAGCATTGCGTCACACTGGATCTTTGAATACGCCCTAAAAATTCCCACCATTCTCCGGCATTCTCTCAACAAATGTATTCAATTCTATGGATGAAGGATCTAAATAAGTCCGAACACGATTTAAGATAATTATGAAAATGTACCCTTAACCGAAAGCATAAATTGCAATTCACAGTACGTCCTCCGTCTAAATTGTCATCTTTCATGATAACAACTCTACTAATAGCGAAACCAAAATTTGGTAAGTGCGCCATGCTAGTATAAGCGAGATTGCAGTTCGAATCCGGTCAAGCGCACTTTTTTTTTCGACACTTGTGTACACGGGCGCTTCAAGGGCAAGATTATCAATTCATCCTGCTCTACCTGGAGAACTAAAACAACCTGTTGTACTTCCCTGTTACCTTCAAGACATTTATATAGCTCCCTCTAAGTTCCCTACTGTATAAACCAGCATTGACGATTTTATGCCACTTCCATTGTGTTGTGCCAGCTACGCTAAAAATAATTAAGTTTTGAATGATTTTGTCCTAAATATTATTTGTATTTTACTATAGGATATTTTCAAAATGGGAAAAAACAATTTGGAAAACTTAAAAAATGCAAAATTAAAAAAAAAAAAAAAAAAAAAAAAAAAAACAAAATAAGCAAGGAAAAAATGACATAATGAAAGGACCCTTACTGAAATCACTTCCACTAGGTGAAAACAATTTGGAGTTTACATTCTGTAAAAACAGAGCTCCATGGTGGGATGTGGCAAGTTTGTGGCAATTTCTGGAACAAGGATGCTGACATATTACTGACAGCATTTACAAACTTGAAAAGCAAGATGTCATCAGCTCACCGACCATTGTATTGTATACTGTGCTAATCATCTTCAATTGCCAGATCATATCTTACTACAAGCTAAAGGTACAATGCCTGAATCATGGTCTGATGATTTTGAATTGTGTCCGCAAAACATGCTAGATACACTGTCAATTCTGTCAGAGATGTGAACACCTTGCTTTCTGTTCCAGAAATTGCAACAAAAACGCCAACTCCCCTTGGAACTCTCCTGTTTTTACAGGATGTAAACATCAAAATGTTTTCAAACTATTGGAAGTGATTTCAGTAGGTCCTTATTATGTTAATTTTTATGCCATTATGTCCCTTTGAAGTAGTTAAAATGTTGAAGTCAAATTTTAATTAAATTACATTTTATTGTGTAAATTCTCATGCATGTACATTTTCCTGGAGCTTTTACTTACTGGTTATAGGTTAAAACTGTTCCAAATGGACCAAGTTGTTTAACAAGGAAATTACAGACTTCCGTTTCACAAAACATCTTCCACATTCTCTTGTCCGGGGACGGAGTCAGAACTCATGTGCGTGCCAACGACAAACTTAACACATAAAACCCAAACATCAGAAACATTGAGTCACCTATTTGGGGCATCGTACGTATGAGTTCATTGAATCCAAAAGCGCCTATATCGGTATAATTGATTACTTTAGATATGTAACTTTAGTACCACTCTTCTAAGGGAGCAGACATAATGTACGCAGAGGGAATGGTTGGGTACTACGAACGACGAAACTCTTTTGAAGCGAGAAGCTAGGGGGGAGCATGAACAATTTATAGGGAGAGGGGGAGCATGAAATGCTTAAATGCGAGAAGAAGAAATTTCATGAAATCAGTTGGCATGCAAAATTTTTCAACAAATGCGAAAAATGAGGAAAGGAACGGATGTTTTTTTCACCGAAAAAAGTAGAAATCCTTTGATTCCCATCCTGGCATAAATAATGACCCGCTCCCTAAAGGCCAATTGTTTTAATTTAGCCTATACCTGAGGAAGCTGTGAAAACAGATGACAAAGTTTCAGTAGAACTGCAAGGACAACAAGAGCTGATATAACACCCCCGCTATCTTTGTGTGAGGTTCAAATAAAGACCAATTTGTATTAGAATCTGGCCAATGACAACTTATCTGTCACAGTGGCTCTACATTTTGGCAACATACAACATCTAATGAGATAACCATCTAGTTTTAGCAAAGTTGCCTGTAAACATTTTCAGGAGGCACATTCTAATCTACTTAATACACGTTGTGTTTTTTTCTCAGCTAATTCTTGTCAGAATAAATACGCCAATATACTATTCTAAAAGGAGTAAACAGAGGATTTTTCTAGTTATAGACTTTTTATAGCCAATGCGCGGCAATCTAGTTGGATAAGAAAAATGAGTAGCTTTTAAAAGAATTTTAGAGTAAAAACCCACAATGTCGCTCTTGCAAGATATGCCGTGTTTATGTGTGAATGTATGTGTGTGTGTTAAATTTTCATAGCTTTTAAAATTGCTCGTTTGAACACTTTGGCCAATGGTAGCTCCATGGCACAACAGTTCAGTATCTTTAATTTACTCAGTGTATTTAATCATATAACCCCTGTTTTGGTACAATGTATGATACCAAAACACACATCAGTTAATTCCTAATATACACAACTCAAATACTGCTCCTTGACATGAAGAATATGTAAACAGAGTTGAACAGCCTTTTAGATCTTTTGGTGATGTCACGGTACGTGATCTACATGTATATAAAACTTCTCCCGTTTGTCCATACGTCGCGTGTTTCATGATATGCTGTAAAATAAGTTTTTTCTCCTTAAAGGGCATCATTTCGAATGGCATGAGCCACGAGTCCTACTTCAGGCTCTGCACGTGACACTTGTTAAAACTAACCGACCCAGTCACTTGCTCTTTTCCGAGAAAGAACTTTTTTGCAATTTTTCAAATTTGTTGCTCCTCGTGTTCTTTAATTGTATCTATTGATTGCAGTTGATGTTCAGAACTATATTATATACTGTAATGCGATTGACAAAAAATAGGCATATCTATTTTAAAGGTCCCCCTCCCAATTACACATTAAATGTCTCTGTTTCGTAAGAGGGGGGCCATCTCCAAGCAGACAATTAATAATTCTAAGTTTCATTTCAATCTTGAAACCAGTTTTGTGGGCGTGTTAACTACTGAACTATTTTCCGATTACCGTAAACAAACCAATTTACTTGTAGCATTATGTGAAGAAGTTAGTCAAAATATTTTGCAGATGAGATGAGAAAAAAAATACAGGTTTTTTAATTGCACCAATCCTCAGGTTTGATGGGTCCTGAAAGGTGGGGTGAACCTGTTTTTTTTCTTTTTCTGTAGCTGAGACGAATAGCTATACTGGACTCAGTCAGTTCGTAGTATTTGGGTAGTAGCTTGTAGTATTTCGTACTGTTTAGGGTTAAAATAGGCATCAAACAACACGCGTTTAAATGTATTTTCCTCTAAAAATTAGATCTGAAAACAGTGGTGCCTTTCTTCTCGACCAATGCCATTGAACTGATTATATTAAACATGTCTGAAATAAATGCTGTGGTGCAAGAGGTGACTGAGTTTGGCAGTGTACGAATAATCTTTATCCTGGGTTTTTCCGCCGGAACCCTCCTGAACCCGAACGTGCATGGATGCGTGTGGGAAGCATTGAAAGAAGGAGGGCCGGCAAAAATGTTGGCAACTACCGTAAGCTAGCAGTTAGTCCTTGTAATTTTTGCAAAAGATAACATTTAAGGTAAATATTAGTGCCAGGACTCTATTGCACTGTAGTAAACGACGATTAGTAATGAAGTTTGATAAGAAACATTTTGGGGGCAATTTTTGTGTATCTAGGTGTTTAATGTTAATTTATCGATGCTTTCGATTGTCAGCTATTTTGCTGCGGATAACCGATATTGCAATTAATTTTTTAAAGCATTAAGTTTATCAGGTATGAGGTATGAGGGGGATCCGTTTTTGCCAATTGAAAAAAAAAAGCCCTTGAAAGAGCGCGAAAAAATGAATACAATGGCCCTAAAACGGGCTGAAAAAAATGCGTCAATCTGATAAAAAAAAGCTTGCAGTTCCTGTATTTTCGCAAAAGATACATTAAGTTAAATATTAGTTTGGCCAGGACTTATATTGCATTGTTAGTAAAGCCGTATAGGTACTGAAGTGATAAGAAATGGTGCAATTTTTGTAATCTAGTGTTTAATTTATCGATGCTTTCGATCGTCAGCTAATTTTTCTTGCGATAAACGATATTGCAATTAATTTTTATAGCATTGAGGTTATCAGGGATGAGGATCCGTCTTTGCCAATGAAAAACAACCTGAAAAGAACGCGAAAAATGATACATGGCCATAAAACGGGCTGAAAAAAATGTCGGCAATCTGAATAAAAAAAGCTTGCAGTTCCTGGTATCTTTCGCAAAGATACCATTAAGTTACATATAGTTTGGCAGGACTTAAATTGCATTGTTAGTAAAGACCGTATAGGTACGGACGTGATACTAAAATGAGGCATTTTTTAATCTAAGGTGTTATTTAGCGATGCTTTCGAAATCGTCAGCTGTTGTCTGGCGATAAACCGATATTGCAATTAATTTTATAGCCTTGAGTTTATCAGGTATGAGGATCCGTCTTTGCCAATTGAAAAAAAACCTGAAATGAACGCGAAATGACTACAATTGCCTAAACGGGCTGAACAAATAAAGTTATTCAATCTGAACAAAAAAGCCTGAAATCAGCAAAAGCCTGAAAATTCACATGCCGGTTTTAGTTGCTTGTTTTGTTGTTTGTTGTTTGTTTTGTTTTGAGGGATATTTTATTTAATTTTTTTTTAAAAAAAAAAAAAAACACTTTTTGTTTTGTTTTGTTTTCCCTAATTGCAACGGTCCAGACATAATTTAACAATCGCGAAGTTCCGGCGCTGTCAATTCCTTGGGTCCTTGACTGTGATACGTTGATCGTTAATCATAGAATTACGTTTCTTGGTTAAGAAGGATTGCGACCTCCATTGCCGAGTTTTTCCTTCACCAACACACACTACTTATATATTGTATTATGATCAGGAAAAAGATGTGTAGCGGGGTTAAGTTTCACAAATATTCTATATTCAAACAATTTTAACGATGGTTTTGAAGTTGAAAAAAGGACAAAAATATGATAAGATTCCAGACTAATCCTTATAGAAAGTATAAGAGGGTTAATCGTATCAATGGAAAATGCAAAAAAAAAAAAATAATAAAATTCACATGTCCGACTAAAGTCTTTATACTCTGGGCCATAAATTTCTTGGACAGAACCAAATGCACGCGTTGATGTGCGGTCGTTAACGTGCCCTTCAAGTATTCTGTTTACAATGTAAACAAATCGCGCTCCCTATTGGTCATCAAAGGTCCGTTTTTGCACTTGTATTGCAAGTTGCTGTAGACGTTAGTGGATTTTGACGATATTTATGCATGTTTTGTTACTAATAAAAGTCGGGATCGAACTTTTATTAGCCAACAGAGCAGTCGTAAAATTAGAAGACCCGCTTTAAAATGCTTTAGTGTCTGTTTTCACAAAGAACAATATAAGGTGTTGATGTGACCAACACTAGCAATTTAGAGACAAATGGGCATTGGAAAAATATGACTAATGGTGGCTTTCAATACTGGCAGAGAATTTAGTGTTTCGCTGGTGGGGAATTAATTTAACCTATATTTTTCTTTTACGTTTCTGTTTTTCCAATCCCCATTTTTGACAGGAGGTTACTTAAATGGACAAATGGAGGCTTTTCGAGTTTTAATTTTATGACTGTCGTATGATTTACTTGAATTGAATATACTCCATTCTTGACAAATACGTACTCTCAAATATATTCTTATTTTGTTTTGTTTTTGTGTGTCTTTAGTCCCAGGTTTTGTTTTTGCTATATTACCTGATTTGCCAACACCTCATAGTCATGTTTCTTAGCAAACAACTGCCCCAAAGATATGCAAATAGCAAAGCCAACAATGGCCACAGCAAAAGCACTACCAAATAAGGACATAGAACCTCGTAATGAAGGGATCGCAGGTGCTGGCAATCTGTAGAAGAATATAACAACACACAATCTACAGTGATTATGGAGGAAAACATTCGTGGACTATCGAAATGTAAAAGAATAGCAAAAACATTACTTTTTGACTTTTTAAAGTAATTTATGTCATCATCATGTCATCATGTCAACTCGTCATGTCCCTTCAGAGCTTCCGTAGAATACTACTATAATATAAGAAAATATCGGTAATATGTATAATTATTTCCAATACGCCTACAACATTTTTAAATTTTTGTATATACGGGCCAAAATTTTTAAAAACCTGTAACGGAATATTAAACAATGCATTACCCGACGGGAATTTCTCCAACAACAGAGAGATGGTACTTGGATTCGAACCTTCCATAATATGAAGCAAGCGTTGCACATATTACCTGCAAAAGTAATTCGGGAATAGTAACGGAAATGGACTATAAAGGACCATTATTATATATAAACTGCGATTTGATTCATAATACCTCCCATAACGATATTAAACCTTGAAGAACGTGGAGTTCGTATTTAGGAAAGATAATCGATTGTTGATCAATTCACAAATACATAGCCATTGCTTTATCGGTAATGTCATCTAATAGATTGTCGTTGATTGTTAACTGGCGTGGCCCCTTTTAAATGCAAGACCTAATAAGTCATTGTTTTAGAGAAAGATGTGGGCATGTGTAAATTGAGAAGGATTTTTGAACAAGTAACCTCGCAGCTGGCTCAGAATCGGTCTTCACCCTGTTAAAATTAATGTGATCATACATCAACAGGCGTCTTCGTAAAATCAGCTATGAACTACGATTTGGTGCATATCAATTACAGATATGTCGCTCAGTTACCCGCATTTTTTTCAGTTTTAGGACAGTGATGTTTTTTCGATCTTTGTTTAATTTGTAAGTTAACTCGAATGAATTTCTAAAGGGGGATAACAGATTTAATTATTTTTCAATCTTGATAGAATGGCCTTTACTCCAAAACCCCATCTGTAAGTTTTCGCGCCTAGATCTTTCAACCGTTTTGATGTGAGGGCTAAAACGTGTTTTGTACTCCCCATGGAGTATTGCAGTGTAAAATTAATATTGGTCGATCAAAGTGAGGCCCATTTTTGCTCATAACATCCAAACCAAACTCCTTTAGCCCTAAGATTTCACAGGGTAAGAGAAACTTAGTAGCTTTTCTTCAGATACCAAAATTTTGACCACTTCCGGGAAAATTCTGGGGTTCTGGGACGATGCTTTGAGTGATCGGACCATGCCCCTTTAAATTGTTATTGTCTTACTATTCATTGTGGTACCAATTTCATGGAAAAAATCCTGTGGGAACATGGTTTCCCAATTCGTTAGCTACACATCCCTTGTACTTACCACTAATAGTTCTGAATGGTAGAGAGTTTCTTCCCCTTTTCTGACCAGCTCTCCTACAAAGTGATTATGAGCCTGCAATCTATTAACTAAAACCTCAGCTATCACTATGAGTGTAAATAATGCTAGAAATGACATGACGACTGCACCAGGGGTTGGTTTGCTTTAATTTACGATAATATTCCACGTAATGTCTGAAAAAACCATAATGTAATGATTGTTTATAGAATCTTCCCTTTTTTGAGGCCTTCTTGTTTCAGATCGTCGAAGAGAACATGGAATTTCCCTGATGGCATTAAGAACAGTCAATGTGTGTTTACATGCTTATGTCTACTATAAATAGCTGCGACTTGGGAATTTTCCAGTAGATCGTGGTCGTTCCACAGGATTTGTCAAGCAAATATGCGCATAACGTTGCGTCGGCAAATTATTTGACTGCCGGGCAATTCGGTATAAATACACAGATCTTGCTATGATACTCTACCATTCTTGGACGTATATACATATAGCCTACTACCCGAAATTTAATTTGTGGTGGTATGACACTGTGAAAAACTCACCTCCCTTTCAGATTTCGAAGCGACTGAAAAAAAATGTCGGTGTACCTGGTAAATGGACGGTTTTGCCAGCACCATCCCCATTGAAAATGGTCTTGGAACGCCCCTGGGTGTGGTGTAGGCAGGATTGCAAAATGGGAAATTTCCAGTGTGATGTCATCAGTGTGCTTTCCAATCGAACAATGTCAGGTTAATTATGTAATGCTTATTTTTAGATATAGTGTGACTAGCTGTGGCGTATAAATAGCTCTGCTTTCTAGAACTTTGCCATTAGTTTTTGATCTGCGGAGTAAGATATCAAATCAGTATTACTACCAGGATTACCTTTAAAGCCAAAAGATCTGGGCCATTTTGAAACATTCGTGATGAAGATATATCATCGTTGAACTGCTACGTTTTTATATTCTAGTAACTAGAAGACATTCTAGCAGAGTGGATACTTCTAGATTATGTGAGATTTGTAATTCTAAATCAAATCTTGTTATCTGTTAAATATAATTAGTATAGTTGTGTTTGGGGCATTCCAAATTGTGAACTAATCAATTTATCAAAATTAAAGTAAATTATGTTATAAAAAAGTTGTGTGTGCACAAGACTATTGTTTGTGTTTAAAAGGTATTTCTGACCTTGGCAATGTGCGCGCGATATCTTCTGTATCTTCCATTGGCACCTAACGCACATTCTTTGTAAATGATGCCGTGTAAGAAAGCAAACTCAGGAGACAAGCAAGATGAACTGAGACAGTGCAAGTTTGAACCAAAACAACTTAAGTGGCTGGCTAAATACTTACATAAACGACAGTAATCAGCCCTGTTCGCCTGGTAACTCTGATGCCAAAGAGTTTAGGAAACTGACTAGTGAATACGTGGACGGCCGCACCGGTAGTAAATCCTCGTACTAGTGGTTCTGAGAGGTAGGTAGTTACGAAGCCTAATCTAAAGATACCCATACCAGCCTGCAAAATGTATCAATGGCGTTTTTATATTAAAAGTGTGAGTCGATTGCAGCGTTTTGTTTGTTTGTTTGTTTACTTATTTAATAAACGTGATATCATTGAATAAAATTTTTAATTGAGACAAACGCAGACCATGTTTTATCCACTCTAATTACAAGGAGGGCATGTTGTATCCATTCTAATTACAAGGAGGGCATGTTTCTGGGCTGGTAATTAGCGCTAATTGAATACTACAAAATATGTTTATAGTTATCCAATTCCAAGAAACAAAGACAGACAGACTGTAGGATAATAGGAATGGAGAGTGAAGAACGAAGCAATCAAAAAGGGAAATGATCAGTAGAAAAGGTAAACAAAAGAGAAGATTGAAAGAAGCATTATTAAAGATATATATAGGCCTTACTCGCATGTACTCTTAAATAATAACATTTAATTTTATAGCGCCCGACATATCCAACGACAACAAAAGATTTACGGGAAGGAGTTCGGTTTTAGATTCAGGAGTCAGAAAACCGGACACGAACACTGGCTAGCAGGGAAACGAACCCAGGCCGCATTTAGCGGAAGGGGCGGAAAGAGCGCTACCAGCCCGTCTCCCTATATTGCTAGTTTAAAACTGAATGTTGACATCGAAGATAGGGATATTTTTGTGTATATATATAAACACCTTGAATTATTCCAAGAATAAAACAAAGGATGTAGATATTCTGCCACTCGCAATGCAAGTATTGATACATAGTCTAGTTTCTGCGGCACAAGCAGTTCATGGCAGCTTATGATGTGCCATTCTCATTACTAGTCGATTCTATATCTAGAACCGTATCTATAGCATTACCAACCATGATACTAACTACAGCACAAGTACCGGGAAATTAAAAAATATACTACAAAACGGAAACAAAAGATTGTAATAAAAAGACCCAAGTAAGGATAACTAAGAGCATATAAGGATCACTTATATAAAGCATTACAATGTAAAGATGCAAATAGGGACATTAGTATCGAGAGACCATGAAACAGCCAGAGACATGATAAAATTTCGCGAATAATTGAAGTTAGCACAACTCTGTTCTACAAACTTTTAAATGTGAGGCGTTCTAAAAAAATTTTAAAAAACGTTTTAACCCAAATATTACAAACCTTACAACATCGCGAAAGAAAACGGTTTCTTTAAAACGCTTCCGTTGGAATGTTTTAGTGAACATTTTTATAACGTTTTAAAAAGTGTTTTTATGTATGGTTTAGAAAATGTTTTTCTAAATTGTCAAGCCCCACCAGTTGATGTTTAGGACATTTCAAAAGGATAAGAGAAATGTTGAAAAATTGAAAAACAATTTTGTTAAGTTAGCTGAGAGAACCTGCCATTTACAGACAACCGATAAATCAATTATATCGTTACCGTAGCATCATGTATGTAATCATTATTCATCATTATTAAGTAGCATCAGTCAGCAGATTGACTTTTCAGATCTTCAGTAGATGAGAGGATGAAAAACTTTGAGTTCCATCATATGCAAAACGTGACTGTCATCAGTACATGATATGAAGTGAGTCAGATAGAGTAGAGATTGTTGGAATTATAGCAGGAATCGGACATATGTGCGTATCATTGCAGAGATTAGAATATGCAATGGGGGAACGTGAGTGGCTAGTATTGGACAATCGTAGTAGAAACGAAAAAAAACTATAATTTGGTTTTAATCCTTGGCAAAACACACATTGACAAATAGCTAAATTTTGCCCACATAAGATCTTTACCCCGTATTAAACGTCGGTCCCCTCTTTTGGTCATTGTTCCACCGGGAATCCACCTTTCTTAATAGCCCCAGACTTTTTATGCGGTGTAAATGATGAACCCGTGGTACATGTTCAAACTATCTTTTTAGGAAACTACAAACATTCGCATGAGTTGGCCGATCTTGTTAAAACAAAACAAAACCTATAAAACAAAATAAAAAGACAAACAAACAAACAAAAAACATTGTGATGTTATTCTTTCCAAGCCTTGTATGCGGGTTTTTTTTACACACCTTGTAAATATAAATCAGCATACCTAAAGATATATGTTGGGATTGTCCAAGCGAGGGCAGAGAGCAACAATGGAAGAACGACTGTATAAAGACCATAGACAGCCGCCAGTTGCTAAAATAGCATACCGCCATCTCTGAAGAAGGAAAACCAAATACCACAGAGGTGAGGGGGTGAGATAAATGATTTGCTGCAATGAATAAAAATAACGAAACAAGCGAGCGAGCAACGAAAAACAAACAATAAACAATCCAAGAGCTTAACTAAGTAGGTAACATTTGCTTATAATTTGGGAGAGATATTGCCACCCAACAAGTTAACCCTCGTCTAACGAAGGCGTGTCATTACCGCTTCCAAGGGGGTGGTGTGAAATAATAAATCTACTTAACCTCATCGTAGCATCATCAATCATCATTTTACACATACTACTTAGAATTTTAGAGAGATGTCTTTTGCGATTTACTCTTACGGCATTAGGGCGCGGAAATCTCATTTCCCCTAGGACCATCCTTTGTCATGTTTGTATTGCGCTTTATTCCATTTAGGGACCAAACAAAAATAACGTTAACAAGCTGTTAGGGGGAAATTTGAATTATTCATTAGGTTGATAATGAGTTTCTTTTATTATTTAAACTAATTACATATTCATATCCTTGTTTTGTTATTCTAGGAATTATCCTTTAATTTGCATAAATTAATATTTCATACATTTGTTATCCAAAAACGGAATAAACCGCAATACAAAGGGAGACGTTGGGGGAAACAATATTTCGCCTTAAGAGCGTTCTGAGTAAATAACGAAAGTCAATTTCGCCCTAACGTACAGGATAGCAATATACTAGTCAATAGTAATAATAATAAACGAACTACTCTGAAAAATCACGTTAGCTGGAAAAAGTTACTATTCCTAAGGTTATACTGGAGTTGTACTACGGACTGTAGATGCAAATCCTCTTAGATACAGTCGTCATACACAATCTCTAAATTTGCATGAATTGATAGTAATATTCACTTATTATTATTATTCATTATTATTATTATAAGCTTACGTGTGGGTTAGGGGAAATTCGTCTTTCTTATGCACTAATTAATTCGTTAGGGGGAAATTTTTGTTTGCGCTTTCTTCCGTCAAAGGATATGATATTAATTTATGAAATTAAGATAATCCACTAGACTAACCAAGGATATGAATTATTATTAATCTAAATAATAATAAAGGCTACATTATAGCCTAAAGAATAATTCAATTCTCCCTAAGTGTCATTCTAAGGAAATATATTATTATTATGATATTCCTACCTTGTGGTGTCTCATACAGCAGTCGTAAGCCGGATACCGTTATCTCCCATGATATCTTTACTTCAGATTTGTACTGTTAAACCATCTCACAGATTGGCACTAACTGTAGTATGGAACGCCAATCCTGAAAGAGTTAACTCCCCTTAATCCCATTATTGCAAGAGTTTTGTATCTACCCAAGTGCTGGAGCATCAGCCAGCGCTTATTGTTCTGTACCCTTCTTGGAAAGATTTCTCTGAAAAACTGGTCTTGTATTTCAATTGGGCTCTGGGTTTGAGGGTTTTGCTGACGAACTGGAATGAGAATTCGCAATCGTAAGCCGCCTGTGTCTTATTCTATAGACATGATTTCCATGTGATGTGATCGAAATTCGGAAGAAATAGAAATTGTTACAGGGTTGCAACACTGCTATCTGACGACACACGCGATATGAAAAAAAACAAAAAAAGCTTTAAAAATGCAATCTCCGTTTAATATTTATTTTAAAACCATAGGTAAACCGCGCGATGGTGATATTGACGGATTGCGTGCACAGGGGGGTTAGACACTTTTCTTCGGGTCACCACATAGTAAGTACACTGTAAAAAAAATACTGTAAATAATTACAGTAAAATCCTGGCAGCAATTCTGAGAACAAAATTACCGTTAAATTTAGTATACTGTAAAAGTAATTTAGTCAAAAAGCTTAAAAACATAGATATTTGGTGAGTTATACAGAGATTGGAATGTGTGGAGAAAAAAAAAATTCACTGACGAACACCCTAACTTAGCAGGTCTATCCACAATATTTTGCAGTGCAATATACTGTAAAATGTACAGTTTGTTGTAAACTGTATACATCAAACTGTAAAATATACAGTAATTTGACATGAAAAAAAAAACCGCTAAAAGCTATACTTTTTAGGGGGTTTTGTGGAGAAATTGGCTGCCAGGGTATTTTCCTTGTAAAATTTACAGTATTTTCCCCTGTATATTTAGTAGTACTTAATTGTAAATTGAAAACTCATAGTAGTGTATAATGTTGTTGTTACCCAATAAATATCGAAAGAAAAGTCCATTTAGATTTTGTTCATTATAGGCCTGCGAAAAATTAGACATAACTTTACAGTCTTTTCCTGTATTCAAATTACAGCCAAATCTGTAAGTTTTGGGAAGTTTTTTACAGTATTTTCATGTAAATTTGGCACTGTCATTTTTGAAAGTGTAGCAGGTTAGCCTTCGTACAATATGAAGAAAGAGAGAGATAGAAGAAGCACATCGACCCACTTGACGTTTGAACATCCTATCTGCCGCCTATAATTGCAATTGTTATTCATATTCTCTCAAGAGGCCCTTCCGAGGGTAATCCTATTCAGATTTTCTCGTTTACCAGCGATATTTGGGGAGCTGGTCCCCCCAGGTCAAAAATTCCGTTGATCACAGTTGTGAACTGGTTTTCAACTGGGAACCAGTTGAAATCCAGTGATAACCACGTTGAATTCCAGTGATCAATTCATTCTCTGACGGAAAAATGGAACAATTTTCAATAGGTTTTTAGTGACCAGTTGAACTCAGTAAGACCAGTTAAAAACAGTTAAAAACAGTTGAAAGCAGTACGTTCCGTCACGGCATGGAACAACTTTGACTGGGTTCAACGGAATTTTTGACCTGGGCCGGATGCGATGGTAATCTCGATGTATGTCTGCTGATAAGGGAACTAAAGCGCTGATCCCGATATGATGCATCCTTAGAAATGATGCTAAATGGTTTATTGGTATGGTTGGCCACAGTGTCAGCGGCCATTTGTGAAAGCGTTAGAGGCCAATAGCATATAAGGCGCTATATACAATCTCTGCTATTATTATTTTCTCGCTCGAGAAAATTCTCAGTTCGTGGTTGTTTCTTCATTGCGTACAGATTCCGGGTATCTGGAGATCAGCGAATCAGCACGCGATGAATGCTGCGAAGAAATACTCAAACGTGGCAGCTTTCATGGAAACCGATCAACACGCAGGGGGGTTCTTCGGGTTTTGGTCGGGAACCATGGCTCGTTCCGAAAAAAGACGGACTAGCTGCCAAATGCGGAGACTAGTAGGGGTATAATACAAATTAATCAAGTTCTAGTCCGGATGGGGTACAAGTGATTGTGACTGGTTCAATGATACCAAATAGGAAAAATTAACCTAAAATATCCGAAAATAACTCTAAGTGCTTATGCGATTTTTTTCTGCGTAGCAGTTGTCATTTTTTTGTAGTGTGGATATGTTAAATGTGTTTCTTTTTTCTCTATTGAGAACAGGTCCCGCAAGGGGTATAATATCACTGCAAATTAACTTCAATCTTCAATCAACTTTTTATTTGTTCATCATAGTAGGCATACAAGCAAAAACAATATGATATAATAATATGTAAATAATGCAGTCAGTGAAAAATGTTAGATATTAATCAAAAATATTTTGCATACAAGTTAAAGCGTTATAATACACTTATAAATGAATTTCAAAAGAAAGTTATAATTGGATAATAATGGAAATTATATTTAAAATAGCACAGTAAGGATGTTATATTACGCTATACCGTTAGGTATATTTTCACTGGAAACTAGTATAATTTCATTAAAGCTGGTTTGCAATTAGGGGCCGGGTATATTTTTTAACTGAAAATTGGCTCGTTAGGGGTCTCTTTCCGAACCCTGGAACGAGCATGGGGCCCAACGAAAATCCAAGACCGTCCCCCCCCCCGGGAAATGTTCCAAATTTAGTCGAACTTTCTTCCTTTTATTTCTCAAACTGGGCAGTCTTGGGCACTAAAGCTGAACGATTAACGAAGTACATTAACTATTATATAACGAAACAACAACAAATACACACCGGAGACAGCCGGAACATGTTGTAATATGCAATATAGTTACACTTACTTGTACGTGTGCGGACATAGAGTTTTCCAAAAATTCTACCAGTAATGAGTGATCGCCGATCATACGATTGCCGGTCAGAGGGGAATTATGATCAAAGGGTCGCGTTAATCCCTTCCTTTTGTGCTGGTGAAGGATAACATATTAAAATCGGATTATGGTAGGAAGTCCACGTGCTCCTTTCTGTATCTCTTTCCTTCCATGGTAGGGCATAAATATGCACCACTGTTGGGTGGCATTCTTCATGTAAGCATCAGGATTAGCCTAAGCATGAAATCTTCTATAAGAGGATCAAAGGATTACAACGGATGTACAGCTTTATCCGTAAAAGAGTCGTTACTCTAGTCTAACTCACTGTAAATCTTACACACAGGGGACACACCCAACTTGCAGCTTGTTGCTATCAGGGGGCGGTTGTCTCCTACTTCATGTTTTTGTGGCCAAAATTGATTTTTCAGTTTTTATAGGTAAATAAGGACATCCCAGAGAATCACTTCCAATTGTTGTGAAACGGTCAGCGTCGTATTGCTTCCTGGGGGCCATTGAAGATGTACAGGGGACAAATGTCAAATGATGATATTGTTGCAAAACCCTTACCAATGTGTTCTTCTCATCATAAGGATTCGGAAAGGTATAGTGCCTGTATGGGATGGATAGCAAAAAGGTCAAAGGTCAATTACTTGATCATACAGGGGTCAAAAATGCAAAAAAAAAAGCACGGATTTTGATGAAAATGGTCTCAAATTGATATTTTACCAATCAATCATATCAAAACTAGTTTGCCCTATCCAGGATTACTAGTAATATGGTAACCACTCTAAGTGGCCGGACCATAGAGTTCAATGGGACTGGATTTACATTCGAGTGTACCATGCTGGTAACGGGGATCATAGCTATGGCAAACTATTCTTAATATGAGTCGATTGCAGCGTTTTGTTTGTTTGTTTGTTTACTTATTTAATAAACGTGATATCATTGAATAAAATTTTTAATTGAGACAAACGCAGACCATGTTTTATCCACTCTAATTACAAGGAGGGCATGTTGTATCCATTCTAATTACAAGGAGGGCATTTTTCTGGGCTGGTAATTAGCGCTAATTGAATACTACAAAATATGTTTATAGTTATCCAATTCCAAGACACAAAGACAGACAGACTGTAGGATAATAGGAATGGAGAGTGAAGAACGAAGCAATCAAAAAGGGGAATGATCAGTAGAAAAGGTAAACAAAAGAGAAGATTGAAAGAAGCATTATTAAAGATATATATAGGCCTTACTCGCATGTACTCTTAAATAATAACATTTAATTTTATAGCGCCCGACATATCCAACGACAACAAAAGATTTACGGGAAGGAGTTCGGTTTTAGATTCAGGAGAAAACCGGACACAAAACTGGCTCTGCAGGGAAACGAACCCAGGCCGCATTTAGCGGAAGGGGCGGAAAGAGCGCTACCAGCCCGCCCTCCCTATATTGCTAGTTTAAAACTGAATGTTGAATCAAAGATAGTCATTATTTTTGTTTTTATATATAAACACCTGAATTATTCCAACTAATAAACACAAGGATGTAGCTATCTGCACTCGCAATGCAATATGATCATCGTCTGAGCTTTAAGCTGCACCGCTGTTCATGGCAGCTTCTGATGTGCCATTCTCATTACTAGATTCTATATCTAGAACCGTATCTATAGCATTACCAACCATGATACTAACTACAGCCCAAGTACCTGGAAAAATTAATAACAATATTTAAAACGTAAACAAAGACAGTTGATTAAATATATGAAAGAGCATGTAAGAAAGAGCATTTAAGTATATAAAGCAATTAAATGTGAAGAGTATCAATAGCGGACATAGTATGAGTATAAACAGCAGATGCATGATGAAATTTGCGAATATTGAGAGTAGCAGAATGTTCTTGAAACACTTAAACGTGGGACGTTATAAAACATTTTAAAAAGAGTTTAACCAAATATTTAGAGCTTGCAAACATCGATAACACCTTTTAAAATCTTTGTTTGAATGTTTTAGAAAACATTTTGATAACGTTTTAAAAATGTCTTTATTGGATGGTTTCTAGAAAATGTTTTTAACATTGTTAAGTCCCACATTTTAATGGTTTTAGAACATTTGCAAAAGCTTAATAGAAAATGTTTTGGAAAACAATTAGCTGGAAGTAATGTGACCATTATTTTACAGATAGTCCAGGCTACAGATCCATTGATACCTAATATCAACCTTGTTTTATTAGATATAATAATGTTTTGAACGGTTTCTAGACCAGTTTTTTATGCTGATTCTGAATCCGATGGGATGCCAGACGAGCAACCTTGAGCATTTTTGTAAAAACGCAAACAAAATCAAAATGGCCACCAAAACACAAAACATTCATCTCTTGTTCACTCAAAATTTGTGTTTTTTCATCCTGTCTCGTTTAAACATCTATTGTGACCAATTAACCTATGATTCTGTAACCACGTAATCAATGAATTCAATATGGCCGCCAATACAATAAGTGTCTGATCGTGATCTATTTCTGACTGAAGGTTGGTAATTTGGTATCGATTCTGGTGTTTTGGCAGTCAAGAAATTAATTAAAATCATGAGACATATTTTTTTAAAAATTTGATAATAAATTCCGTCATTATAGGATCCAAAGATGGCTTCCGATACTCTAAGATGGCTATAATTGATAGCTGTGTCCAACCAAGTACTGAAATATTTGTGTATAAACCTGTAAGTCAATCAGATCAATGTACACATCATTAGGTAATCAGAGGAATCGATACATGTAAGATGCTATCCAAAATGGGTATCCAATATGGCTGGAAATGGCGCTTACTAAGCGACGAAAAATCCGATCACTAATAGTCCAGAGAGATATGTATCTTTGTTTTTGGTAGGTTTTAGGCGTCCATTGGTATCCATGTTGGGGTATTTGATGAATAACGACTCAATGACACTTAAGATAGCCTTACTGGGGTTTTTGAAAGTGACATTTGCAGCCATATTGAACGCCTATCTAGGATGCCATCTTGCAGATATCAATCACTTTGATTATGTTATGATATTTAAATTGCTCTGAAGCAGTTATAGTGATATACACAAACAAGGCAGCTCTTGCCTTTAAGTAGTAATGAATTTTGCCATTTTGGAGCCATCTTGAATGGTTTATTGATTTGATTGATTAGCAAATTGTTGAAAGCTATTCATAATTGTTTCAATTAATATATTGATTGCTAAAGCATTGGTATATATATCATGTTACCGTTCTACGGTCAAAAGTAGATAAATATCAAATGCTTTGTTGTATTGGCGGCCATATTGAATCTCTTAATTAGTTGGTTAATGAATCACATTTTAATTGGTCACAATGGGTGTTTTGACTGGACAGGCAATAAAATTACAACTTTTGAGTAATTAACATGATTTTTTTTAGTGTTTTGGTGGCCATTTTGAATTTTTGCGTTTCCTCGAAAATGCTCAAGGTTTTTCGTCTGGCATCCATCGGATTCAGATTCAGCAGGAAAAACTGGTCTAGAAAACACTGAAAAACATTATATATATGGTTTAACAAGGTCACATGGTCTGTAGCCTGGACTAAGACAGATAAATAAGATTTTATCATATCGTATATCATTCATCTATAAATAAACACTATCAGCAGATAGGAGATGGCTTTTCATGTCTTAGTAGATGAAAAACTTGAGTTTCATCAATATCATATGAAAAAAACTGGAGTATCATCAGTACATGATATGAACTTAGTATAGCAGGGGATTGTAGTGAAAGAGAGTGCGCTTCCGGATAAAATTGTGATTTTTACACACAAGTACTTTAGGCATTGATAATCCATAAATTCATTTGACCCCTGCACAAACCAAAATTGACTTTTTCACTATTTTTATAGTTTTTACCCCATAATTCCAAAACTATTATAGGCCATAGGTAGTACAAACTGTACATTTTTGGAATCCTTGCAATCAGCCAAACATCATGGGGTGCTTTATAACACAGTCGGAACATTTTACAATTTTTACCCCTGTGTGTAACCTTGAAATCCAAGCTGGGGGTCATGAAAGGGGTGCGGCAAGTGCTTCCATCAATTTTTTTGATTATCAATGCATTAAGTACTTGTGTACCAAAATTCACAATTATTGGCACACTCACATGAGACCTGTGCACTACAGTCCCCCACTATAGTGAGTCAGATTTAGATTGCGGGTATTATCAGCAGAAAATGGACATTGGCTGATGGAATATGAACTATTATCCGTAGAAAAGGCAAACTATAATTTGGTTTTAATCCTTGGCAAACAATTTGGTGAACGAACGAAGCAGCTAAATTTGACCAGTTTAAAATTTTAACCCCTGTATAAACATTGTCCCCCTCTTTTTTCATGTTCCATCCTTTCTTCAAATTGTGACTTTTTATGTAATTATAAGAATAAGAATATTTTCACGCAGTTTGTTTTAATTGCAATTAAAGCGACCCCTTGGCATGGGCTTACCGCGACACTACATACTGTAAAGTTTCAAGTTAATTCCTACACGCATAGATGAAAAAATCCACATTTATTCCGACAACACGACTGTTCCACAATCATATCATGGAAGCTGCCATACTTATTCCCTGTGCTATATTTACAACGTAATATAGAAACAGAAGCCAGTGAAAGGCAGTACATGCATTTTTCTCTAGACTTTTTATGAGGTTTAAAATCATAAATCTCGTGGTCATTTTCAACTATTTGGAAACATATACAAACAAGCATGAATTATGGCTGATCTTGCTAAAACAAAACAAACATAAAACAAAAAAGGCAGACAAACAAACAAACAAAACATTGTGATGTTATTCTTTCTAAGTGTTATGTGTTTTTCTTACACATATGGTATTATACATCAGCATACCTAAAGATATATGTTTGGATGTGCCAAGGAGGGCATAGAGCAACACTGGAAAGAACGCTGTATAAAGACCATAGACAGCCGGCACAGTTGCTAAAATAGCATATGCCATCTCTGAAAGAAGAAAACCAATACACAGGGTGAGATAAAATGATGCAATGAATAAAAAATATACGAACAAGCGAGTAAGCACGAAAAACAAACAAATAAACAATCCAAGAGCTTAACTAAGTAGTTAACATTTGCTATAATTTTGGGAGATATTGCGCCCAACAATGTTAACTTTCCCTGGACCCGTGCTAGGCACATTCATGGGCCTCATACACCAGGGACTTTAGGGATAAAGATTGGCAATTACACGGTACTGACCTCCCGTCGGCAAACATGTGTGGGCACACGAGCTGATATCGGGTTGCAGTTTCATTGATAAACGACCTCGAGGCGAGACACTGCTGCGCCGAAATACCGGGTTATGCCGAAACGCCCGGTCTTTCGGCAGATGACCTTGCCGTACGGCAGGGGTATCATGCCGAAAATGCGGGATACGCCATAACCCTGCGATTCTTGGAGATTTTGGCCCGAAATCATGCTCCAGGAGCATATATTTTCAACTCGTCTCATAGGGGCGCTATTCATTATTATGTGTGCGCTTTATTCCGTTAATGTTTATATTGAAGTATTACAAAAGAACGACTTCCTGCCGGCTCGGATTGCGTGGCGTGTGTCTGTGGGCGCTCGTCTTGTTATCTAAAGGTCGTGGGTTCGAATCCCACTCCAGGAACAAAATTTAGTTTATGATTTTATTTGTATTTTAGAGTTGGAGATTGGAGTAGAAAAATATTGAATAGCTGCCTTATGAGATAATAAGACTGGTCATGGTCCGACGTGCTAACCCTGCCGAAACAATGGGTTATCCCAGTAGTTCGGCACAGAGGGATCATTATTACAGCGTGCGGTTGTTGAATGTAACTAAGTTCTTATGTCTATTGCATGTACGGACACAGGATGACACGAAATAGGTGTTCGGTTGACTCAGCTCGTACAACAGGCTAAGATTAGCTTTAAAGTATTCATTTTAGGGCCCGTTCATTATTTACAAGGGAGGGGTCGCAGGAATTAAAAGATGTGTTTGGAAAATTGCATAACCCCAATGTAAAGTTACATAGGCCCTATTGCATAGAACCCACACACCCATCCCACACACAATTAGATACATCATATGATTTAGGCCTACTGCTGATATGCAGATAGGTGCTTGGTTTACTGAATAATAAATTTAACATGCCCCCCCCCCATCAGAAAAAAATAAAATCATATAACCCCTTATTTTTCAAGTAGAAAACCGGGGTAGAAAATGCCAATATTTGTACTCACGCACCGGACCCTAATAACCAAACCCTAACCTAATTCTTAACTCCAGGTCCTATAGGCCCTATACCCCAACTCTAAACCTAACCCGTGTTGCAACCAGCCTAATCAATAAAGGGGACCTTTGCAATGGGAGCCATATGTATATACATTGTTTCCGAACTCGGCTACCTTGCTAAACGAAGGTGGGAATTCTTCTTCATGGGGTCTGTGTGGGTGCTTTTGGCGTTACAAGATCGTATCTACGTCTACTATTACATACAGGATTGTTCCTAAATGCCAAAAGTCTGATTTTTAATGAGTTTCATTGTAGAAGTGTCCATAAAATCACGAAAAATGGGTAAACATGTGCTCTACACATCAACAGCACGTTATTTTCCACTTCCCTTCTCCTCTGCCGAATGCCCGGGTACTTCGGCAGTTCTGAGAGGAGGGAACTTCGGCAGTCGGGTATTTCGGCACCGGGTGTTTCGGCACAACAACACTCTGGCTAGAAAATCTAGGGCAGTCTGCGGTCAGAATTGCTATGTCTCTAGTTTTGAGTAATGGTTCAACTTGACTGGCCTAAAACAATGGAACCGCTGATGGGCTAGAAGTAGCCCAAAGTCCGGGGAAAGTGTTTTAACCCTCGTCTAACGAAGGCGTGTGGTTACCGCTTCCAAGCGGGTGTAAAATAATAAAGCTAACCTAATCGTAGCATCATCATCATTATTATTATAAACATTACTCCCTTAGAATATAGAGGGATTGTCTATTGTTACTAGTATTCACTCTTTACGGCATTAGGGCGAAATCTCATTTCCCCCTACGCCTTCCTTTGTATTGCGCTTCATTCCATTTAGGATAACAAAGGATATGCATATTTCGAGATTTTGTATGACAACTTCTCTAAGAGGATTTTGCTATAGACAGTCCGTAGTACAACTCATTATAACCTTATGAATAATGAATTTTCTCCTAACGTGATTTTTAGAGTAGTTCTTTTATTATTATTATTATTCAGTGGCGTACCGAGGTAGTCGATCCAGAGGGGGCAAATTTCCAAGTCGTCCTGCCAGAGGGGGCAAAATTCATAAGGCGTCCCGGTGATTTGCTCCAATTAAATCTGAATTTGACCAAATGCGCGCGTTGCGCGCGAAAATTTCCGAATTTGCTTTAAATTTGCCCAAATTTAGGCTTAAATTGGTCGAAATTCCCCGAAAAAGATGGATGAAAATGCATATTTTGGTCCATATCGTCCCGCTATTTCGAGCCAGAGAGAGGGGGCAACTTGCCCCCCTGCCCCCGGTCGGTACGCCACTGTTATTATTATTATTATTATATATATATATTATTATTATTATTATTTCTCCTACCTTGTGGTATTCTCATAACAGCAGTAGTAAGGCCGGACACCGTATCTCCCATGATATCTTTCTTCAGTTCGTACTGTCTCAACCTTCTCACGACAGGCACTAACTGCAGTATGGCACGCCCAATTCCTCGCAGAGTAACTCCCCTTAATCCATTATTGCACGAGTTTTGTATCTTCCCAAGTGCTGAGCCATCAGCGCTTATTGTTCTGTACCCTTCTTGGAAAGATTTCTCTGTAAAAACTGGTCTTGCTATTTCAATTTGCTTTGGGTTTTCGGGTTTTGCTGACGAACTTGCATGAGAATCGCAATCGTAGCCGCTCGTGTCTTCTTCTACAGACATGATTTCAATGTGATGTGATCGAAATTCGGAAGAAATTGTTACAGGTTGGCAACACTTGCTATCTGAACGACACGATATGAAAAAACAAAAAAAATGCCTTTAAAGAATGCATCTCAATTTATATATTTATTTTAACATCTGTAAACCGCCGATGGTGATATGGACGGATTGCGTGCACAGGGTAGCACTTTTCTTCGGGTCACAGAGAGTAAGTAGCAGGTTGAGCCTTCGTACAATCATGGAAGAAAGAGATATAGAAGGAAGCACATCGACCCACTTGACGTTTGAACGATCTATCTGCCGCCCTATAATTGCAATTGTTATTCATATTCTCTCAAGTGACCCTTCCGAGGATAATCCTATTCAGATTTTCTCGCTCGAGAAAATTCTCAGTTCGTGGTTGTTTCTTCATTGCGTAAAGATTCCGGGTCATCGGGAATCAGCACGCGATGAATTAAATAGGTCATGAGCCCATAACCGAAACCCTGCACCCCCCCCGGGGATTTTTGGAGACCACTATTTTTGGAAACCTTATACATATACCTATCAAAATCAGGTTGTCTGCAAAAATCCCCATCCTGGGTAAAAGAATGAGGGCGCTTTTTTCAAAATGGCGGCCAATATTCACTTAATACCCTTTTTTGACATATATCTTAACTTTTGATCCAAATTCATGCACTATGTGACTACTTAGTTGCACCAAAACATACCAAGGAATAGTTGAACACCTTTTGGCATGTTTAACCTGCCTCTAGAGGGCGTCATATTTCAAAATGGCCACCAAAACAATGAAACACCGTGTATTTACACACTTAATACCTCTTTAAAGGCAAAATGCCGATGTCACCTAATTATATACTTATTATGATTATATAGGTTTATTATCATGAACCTGTGGATTAGTTTGAGGTAAAGTAAACACTTAAAATGAAGTAGATAGCCTTTCAAGTGTATATATAGAGGGCGCTTTATGTAAAAATGGTCTATGACTTACTATACACTAGACCACAACCACAGCCTCCTTAATCACTGATCACCTTGAAACCGCATAACCATGGTTTCTTGAGTCTTGATGTGTTGACGGATGGTTACTAAGTGAGCAACAAGCTTCTTGCTACGCCTGCTTGCGAGAGCTTCAGGCAAGGAGTGTACGCGTAGCGACGCAACCAAACGCTTCCACATAAGTTGTTAAGAAATTACTAACGTACTTCAACACACAGGTGCTTGGTTGTGGTCTATGTGGGCTCAGGGATCAAATGCCCCGTGGGAGCGTGCTCATGCCTCTCCTGTTCGGCATCTGTGCCGGCGACCGGCCCGAGAGTGCAGGAGCCTGTCGTTTTGTCTGGAAAGACAATCTTGGAATTGGCGCACATGATGCAGATGTCAAAGGGAGACTCAAAGGGCTTTTAAATGGGCTCGCCCCTTATTGTGAGGAGAACCATTAGCGCGCAACTCCATCCGGGGCACAGGTGTATGCTTTCCGTCTGCGCGGCCGTGCCAAGGCGTCACCTTTGAGTGACCTGGTCTGGAGCGCCCCTGGAGCACTGTGATAGTCATGTTTACTTAGGAGTCACCTTGGATTGCACTCTCTTATAAGACCCACATCGGAAGCAGTGGCGTAGCTAGGGAGGGGCAAGGGGAGGGGTCACATTCCCCGGACACCACCTCAGGGGTGCGCTGAAATGATGTTTCGGAAAAATGAAAAGAAAAAACATACCGTTGTTGTGACATTTTTGTTGTTATTGTCACAGGCAGTAGAGTTCATCTGCTTCAAGATAATGAGATAAATGATCTCTCCGAAGGCACTCAAACATGCATGTTATTTAACTCAAGAGCTCCGAACACTGGATACGCCAGGGGCAGTATAGTTAATCTGCTTCATGATTGTGAGGTAACCGAGAGCTCTCCGGATGCGCTGAAACATGCTAAAATCCAAGAGCTCCTGGGGTCCCGCCCTATGGACCCCTGCCACGATCAGCATAGTCCATCTGCTTCAAGATAATGAGATAACTGAGAGGTTCCGGGGCTCCGTCACCTTGACCACCCGCCAGGGGCAGTATAGTTCATCTGCTTCAAGATAATGAGATAACTGAGATCTCTTCGAAGGCACTCAAACATGCTATTTAACTCGAGAGCGTCCACGGTCTCCGAACCCTGGACCCCGCCAGGGGCAGTATAGTTCATCTGCTTCATGATTGTGAGATAACCGAGAGCTCTCCGGATGCGCTGAAACATGCTAAAACCCAAGAGCTTCTGGGGGCTCTGCCCTGTACCCACGCATAGTTGATCTGCTTCAAGATAAGGACATAACCCCTCTCCGAAAGCACTCGAACATGTGCTTCCGGGGTCTCTGCCCCTGAACCCCCACAAGGGGCTTTTCCCCATTACCCTGTATTCCTGTATGCCTTGAGATCGACGTCGACGGCGATTGCCCTGTGCTGGTCATGTGTGGAGTATGCTTGCCCTATATGGGAGGGGTCAGCCGACAACTTATACATGCAGCAGCGTAGCATGCAGGAGCATAGCTGCCAAGTATCTGGTATGGAGCGCCCTGTGTTTGGACAGAGGCTGGCTGCTGACCGCCTTAGGTCCGGGGTAGTTTCTTAGGCAAGTCCGGTCCTTTGAAATAGTCTCTAAGGAGTTTGGGGAGTTGGCTTGTGGAAAAAGACTTGCTGTCAACCAAGTGGCATCTATTGGTATTGAGCCTGGTGAGTGTCTTCCGCCTGGGGCTGGCTTCTCGTGGGCTGAGTGGCGGTGTCTCAGCTGATTGAGATCCAGAATCAGCCGATCAAAGGTTTCCTTGCAGAAGTGAGTCTACCTGGAAGCAGATCAGGACACTGGAGCATCTCTTGGTCTGCCCAATGTTGGT
>JAMKCH010015122.1:0-52399 GCA_023653785.1 Ophioderma brevispina | reverse complement strand
TATCACCTTACCAAGTTTGGTATAAAATTGGATTGATTGAGCCCATATTCATTGGTCGAGTTACGAGTTGCAAAAATATTGGGTGAGATGGAGTCGAGCCCAGTATTTTAAAACTCATGAGTATTGGGCGAAAATCATCCAATTTTATCATTTTTATGTTTTGGATCCAATATTTTCCCACACTTGGATCCATCTATTTAATAATACCGGTGGTCTGTCAGTCTGTCTGTCTGACCGGGTCTATTTTCTCGGAGACCGAGGGTCGCATGTTCCTGAAACTTGGTGGGTGGGTGCCCCTTGACCTTCCGAAGCCCAAGTTTGTATTGGTTAGTGGTAGTCTTTGTCAAAGACTCGGTTTAAGAAGAGCACCGCGAGCGAAGCGAGCGGCACGAGCGCGTAAGCGCGAGAGAGGTTTCACGCGATAGCGCGAAACCGACTGATATACTCCCACACAGCATGTTAAAGTGGAGTAGTAAATCAGTTTCCCAGGCTGTGACACAGACTAGGTTAGTGGATCAAAGGTCGTCAGGGGTCATTCAAGGTCAAATGAGGTCAAATGGGGTAAAACATTGGTGTATGGACATGAAACTTGGAGGGTGAGGTCAATTCTTGACGCCGAATACTGAGGTTGTATTGGTTAATGGATAAAAAGGTCATCAGGGGTCATTCAAGGTCAAATAGGGTAAACGTTGGTGTATGGACATGAAACTGGGAGGGTGGGGTCGATTTTTGATGCCAAAGGTCATCAGGGGTCATTCAAGGTCAAAGGAGGTCAAAAGGGGTAAACTTTGGTGTATCCAGACGAAACTTGGTGGGCAGGGTCGATTGTTGATGCCAAAAATTTTAAAGGTCACGACAAGGTCATCAGGGGTCATTCAAGGTCAAATGAGGTCAAATGGGTAAACATTGGTGTATGGACATGAAACTTGGAAGGTGGGGTGGATTGTTGATGCCGAAAATGTTAACGGTCACGACAAGGTCATCAGGGGTCATTCAAGGTCAAATGAGGTCAAATGGGGTAAAACATTGGTGTATGGACATGAAACTTGGAGGGTGGGGTCGGTGCCTCTTGACCTTTCGAAGTCCGAGTTTGTATTGGTTAGTAGATCAAAGGTCATCAGGGGTCATTCAAGGTATGAAACTTGGTGCGGGGTCGATTGTTGATACCAACAATTTTAAAGGTCACGACAAGGTCATCGGGGGTCATTCAGGGTCAAAGGAACCACGAAACCCGAGAACTGCGAAACCCGGGTAATCGCCTAGTACAAACATAATAATGAAGTAAATAGGCTGTTGGGTTGAAGTGGTAAAATGGAAAATCATATTTTATTAAAGATATCCAAATGAGTTCATTAACATTCATAACCTGTCCAAAAGACAAAAGAAAACATTCTGTTCTATCACCTTGTCAAATAAGAAGCTTAACCCTGTTGGGTTGAAGTGGAAGAGTGGATTATTCACCTTTTTATTGATATGGCTTAAGGGGTTTGGGTCATATATATTTCCCACCATAATGTTTTTCATAACTTCTCACATATATATGGTTTTATTGATATGAATAACAAATTCAAGGAAAACATTGGGAGTCACTGAGGTTGTTTTTGATAAAACCATTATAAAACATACATTTTTTTGCCAAAAATAACTTCAAAGGTCTATGGAAAAATATTTTTTTCATGAACATTTCTGGGTATAGTAAAAAAATTAGTTCAAAATGTTGTAGTTATTTTTTTATATAACCTGAGCTTTCTAATAAAACAAAAATTACCGGGTCACAGGAACCTTTTTGAGGAATTTCCTCGAAAATTCTTATTTTTATTGAAAAAAAATGAACAAATGCGATATCTAAGTGCATTTAGCACCAGCAACAAATGCAAAATAATACATATTTGAAATTACCATTTTTCTTCCCCTTACCATAAGTTTATCACTGCAAAAATTACAGAAAGTATGTCGCAGTTAAAGCCACACAACTGCTTTGTAGTGTGGTCAATGGGGGTTTTGACCCGGAAAAAATTGTTATTGAGCTGATTTTGCACCAGATAAGCAGAATGCATCATACAACAACATATCCAAAATCACCATAAATCCCCCTTGGGGAAAATTTTGTATCCAAGATGGCCACCAAATTAGCCATATTTCAGCTTTTAAAGTAGATGTTGATGATTTTAGTGTTTTGGAATATGTTTTGGGGGTCAAAGAATCCAATTATGTACAAATCTAAATCACTGATGACTTCCTTCTCTACGAAATCCAAAATGGCCGCCATTTTATATAATTAGCTATATCTCATGTTTTTGAATGTTTTGAGGTTCAAAGAATTCAGTTTTTGTTTAAATCTAAATCATTGATGTTTTCCTTAACTCAAAAATCCAAAATGGCAACCAAAATGGCTGCCAACTTGCTGTCATTACATATAATTATCTTCTCACTGACATATACTTTCCTTTGCAGTCTCCTGCAAGGAAGCTCGGTCAAACTGTCGCATTTATAGGAGGGTTGTTTAAAAGCAATAATCCCGAAAGAGATTGTTCTAATTACCAAATAGTAGTAATTTTAGTTCATCTTTAGTCTATTCGAAAGAATGACTTGGGGGTTATGTTATTTGAACTTAATCAGAATGCAATTTCCCAAAACTGCACAATGAGAACGAGTACGCCGCTCAATATAATACTCATTCGAAAGAATGGTCTTAAAAGTTTAGTATAATGCAGTTTTGTATACTGTTCACATAAACGCATGATTAATTATAGGCCTACACGTACGTCTTGCCAGAAATGGTCATAGAAACAATAGGCCATATATATTTCTATTTTTACAACCAAGTACCAGAAATGGAAACTAGTGTGAAAGAAATATATAAAAGATGAATCCCAGAAATTGGGAGAAATAACATTTGGGTGTGAAAACACGTCAAGAGGACTTCTTATTACATAATTCAGGTTCCGTCTTTTGTACCCGTCCCTTTTACAAAATTTCTCTTTATTTATATCTATTTATTTATTCACTTATTTATATTTATTCATTTATAATTATTTAGTCATTTTTATTATTCGCTTATATATATTTATTTAGATATAATTTATTTGTTTGTTTCTTTATTCCTCTTTTTCCTTGTTCTGAAGTTGAGATAAAGCAAATTATGTGTAATGGCGGCCATTTTGAATTTCAACATAAGGAAAACATGGACAATTTTTCTGGTGAAAAAATCAGCTCAATAACAATTTTTTCCACGAAGTATAACATATTTCTTCTTCAGGGACTATACTATTGTAACAACAATAATAAGTAAAAGCGCTCATTACATGCATGACTCATACTAGCTATAATTAGCTTTATTCACACCTTGAATTGGGTTCAACCAAAGGGGAATTTACCGGAACTGTCCAAGCATTGGTTTATGCATAGGCACATCTCAGTAGCAACCAAATCACCTCTTTTTTCAGTTTTATTCTCTGTGACCTTACCAAATGTTATTTTTGTGACTTGCTGATTTACAAATACATGTAGTGACTGATGACCAATGTTCTTTTTATATCTACCAAAAATCTGCTATTCAAAAAAATAAAACCATTAGATGATCTTAAAATTTATTACTTCACTGTTGACAAATATGATGTATGCAACTTTTATCTGTAGATTCAATTCTCTGCCAGAAAATTTTGAATTTGTTAATTTCTGCATATAAACAGCAGCCTATAAGGAATGTTACTTAGTATCACTTCACAGCATGGAATGCATTATCAGAATCAAACTGAAATTTTGAAGATTTTTTAACAGATATCTATTGATTCATGTATAGATATGTGTTAAAATCACAAACTATATCACAATCAAAACAAAATGTTGTTAAGTGGATATTGAGAGCATGTGTGGCATAATGGATAAAGCACAGGACTCATAAGACCATTGTAAATCATGAGTTCAAGCCCAGCTGCACTCAACATGTTTGTGTACCTGGGCAAGATACTTAATCTCAATTGCCTCGTCAACCCAAGCAAAATCTGGGGAGCTGTAATATTACGATCTCAGTGCTAATAGGGTTGTGCGCTTGGCCAGCTGCTGACCTAGGTGAAGCGAAATGATTGTTACGATTTCCTGAAGGCAGCGTAATAATAATAGGCAATAGTGCTTTGCCTATTATGTGAAAGGCACTATATCTCATTATTATTATTAATTAGGTATAAATTATGTTAAGTATTTTCTTAAACCTTTGTTGATTCTGAAGGTGATTATAATTTTACTCTGTGTACTTGATAAACTGCCTAGTATATTGTCAGGGGACTTGCGTATTGGTGACTATAACAAGTAATTTTTTTTTCATGAAATTCAAGTTAAGTCTTACAAAATATATTGTGATTGTGCTAAAAAATTACAACATCATTGAAAGAAATATATGTGAGTTGCCTATAATTCAAATACAGTAATCTATTTGATGAAGTAATAAACGAATACATGCACGAGTTACCTATTAATTATAAATAATCAAAGATTTTTTAAACAAACTTTAAAAGTACAATCTCAAGAAGAATAGTATGTTATCTGTTGATAAAATGCAGTGCAAGCAATTGAAAGACGTAACAGGCATTTTAAATTTTGGAGAAAAAATTGATTACGACAAATTTGCTAAAATTTTTGATCAAGTCATTTACAGTTGCTGCTCCCGAAAGACTAAGGGTCATTCTTAAACACTTGAGATTGTTTACGCATTTTCATTGGTTCTTTGCCGTGTGATATTGGACGATATCACACGATACACCGCGTACACGTCAATGCGCTACGCATACGCACTGCTCGGGCCAATTGAAGGCGCATAGTAAACAACGGACTGATCGATTTAAAAAGTCGGGGTAAGTCGGGGTAGTTCGTTGGGTAAAATCTATCATAATTTTATAAATATCGCTTCTTATTTTGAATAAAGTGTTAAAGAATGAGAATAAAGGTATTGTTTTTAGCCTCTGCCGTGCATCTATCGTGTCATATCACACGGGCGACAGCACTATTTTAGCGTAAAACAACTCGGCTGCGCCTCGTTGTTCTACTTAAAATAATGCTGTCGCCCGTGTGATATGACACGATAGATACACGGCAGAGGCTAAAAACAATACCTTTATTCTCTAAATCAAATTCAGTTCTTGTGTATATTTACATATGGATATGGTTTTTTCATAAATCAATGCTTACAGTTGTGATTCATGCCTTGTATAGATTGTTATACCACAGCATACCAGGAATATGAGACACAGTGACAAATCCACTCAAGACAATAATTGCTAAAGTAAATATTTAGGTGTGACAAAATTGTATTTGTTCAAAGTTCATTACAAGCAATATTTTTAGAGTTTAATTTTTGCTACCACTTTCCATCTGCATCAAATGGAATTCTACAGTAAAAGCAGCTGTCTGTTTGCCCACCTATACTTGCTGAAAATCACGTATTGAGTTCTGTCATATCCCTGTGTGAGTCACTGTCATTATTTTTGTGTCATATCTGCAAAACAACTGGCAAATAGGGATTGTTTTGGTAGTGTATTTGTCTGTGTATCTGTCTGTCTGTCTGCGGTAAAAATGTTGACCCAAATTTTAACCCTAAATGTAATTTCTACATACGTACACACATTTTAATGGCACTTACATATAATGATCCTTGGGTAGTGCCCCAAAATTTACCCCTCTTGAGAGTGGAACAAGGTCATTAGAGGTCATAGCCCAAAATGGTCAGAATTATCAAATTGTTGATCAATTTTCATGATGTTTGGATACAATGGTCTTTAGGTAGTGTCCCATGTGTTAGCGACCTCATGTGACCTTGGTGACCTCGTGACCTTTCCCCATTCACAAACCTCGATGGTAGATGACACATGTGTTCGGTGAACACTGTAATTTACATCATATCTTTCAGCAACTCAATTACGGTGAAAATTCTGTATTAATGAAAGAGAACATTACAGAACATATAATTTTTGTTTAGGGCCATTCTTCAGTCATGTTTGTGACCTAAAAAGGGTAATTTGCTATTTTCAACCAAAAGCTGTATTGTCAACTTAACCAAACTGTTATTACTTTTGATATAATGATTTGATATATGAATAACCTTTAGTCTAAACCTAACCAAAAATAATGTTTCCACTTTTTTAGATTGCTTATTTTTTCATGGGGTCAAATAAATCTCGGTCACATGAAACCTAACCAAAAATAATGTTTCACTTTCATTAGATGTTATTTTGTCATGGTGTTGAAATAAAGTTCGATTACGTGTGTGACATCAGACAAAAATTGTTTTTTAATTCAAAATTCACCTGTAAATTTCTGTGAATATTTAAGTACTCACATTATAGTTATTTCAGAAAGACATTGACACATCTCCATGGATGACAAGGACAAGGCACTTGCTAAATCATAAAATCGAAAAAATCATCAAAAATCAGATTTTTGCACATCTAACAAGTACAAGTACCCTAACATTCCCTGCAAATGATAAGACCAGAAGCAACCTAATAAGCACAAAATCTGATATTTTAGTCATTACTGTCCGTACGGACACTTACTTCAAACACGTAATTGAATGGAGAGTCATATCTTTGAACAATGCTGTTTTCTTCCTTTCCTGGCAATTGTTCAGTTGAAAAAAGTAACTTATGAGAATTCTGCAGACTTAACCTTCAATTTTAAGCTATTCCTGCATATTTCAAATATTTTGACTCTTTTCGATGAATCACTGATAGTGTCTTTAACTTATAACACAAAATTGGTGACCACTGTTAATGTGCGCAAGATGTATTCCCATATTCTGAACTAAAAAAAAAAACACTTCCATTATAATTTCATCAGCAATAACCTAAAAGAAGCAATGTTACTCTAAATGCAGACTGTGCTAAAATAGTGCAAGGCTGCTAAATTTGGCAATCTCACCCTGTAACTGTCACAAGACCCATGGAAAGGGAGTTTAGACCAGTTTTGTCAACGGTAGAGATTTATCCCACTAAAAAACTTGGGGGTGAAGCTCAAACTCCAATAACACTCCAAAGTGTTTTGGAGGGTCGTGGACAGCATCAGGGAATAGTGAGCGGAGGTGACCTCGCAAGGTCATCTTTGTTGAAAAATTCCTGTATTTGAATATCATGCGCAAAAGTCCACCGCTTCCGGTATGTTGACTTCTGGTCTACACTCCGATATGAGAAGTGGAGGAAAATAGTCAAGGGATGATTTCAGTTTTTCGGCCATCATGTGGACACAACTTGGAGTGCCGTAAATAATTGGATTTAATTTTCACCTCCGGAGTTTCAAACCCTTGGAGTTTTGTGACCGTGTGAACATGGCTTATAGATGTACCCTTGAATTAATATCATCATTGGCATACACTTATTCTTTCTGTTTATACAATAATAATTTGTGTCTTTCTATTATTCAATTTCTTGGCATTGATGTAAGAGGTTTATTTCTAAGTATGACCAAGAGCATGGTATTTGGCATCACTTGTGTGCCATGCGTCTCATTCGAGGAAGAATCTTCCAACATAAGCTGCGAGTTTCAATTCCCCTGATTAAAATCACAATAGTGTAAAGCAATGCTACTGTGATTTGGGGTGGATTTTAGCCAATTAAATTTGACATAATTATATTATACCCTTTGCAACTACTATATATCATGTGCTTCATTCCAAAGTAGGTGTGAAGGGTATAAGGTAATTATAGCAAAAATACTGATCAAGCAACCCTCAAAAACATCTGAAGAGCAGCTCTTTTTTTAATAAGTTTTGAATTTATGGATTTCACATCAACTTGAATATTTATTAATCTTGCTTGAAAAAGCAGGAAGATATGGACCAAAATATGCATCTTCATACATCATCTTCAGGGAATTTTGACCAATTTCAGGCATGAAAGTACTACAAAAAGTTTGTTGCTAAAAAAGGAAAAAGGTGATCCGAATCACATGCCAGTGATCCTAACATCACATGCCAGTGATCATATCACATGCCAGTGCAAATTGTTAATTGCATTTGGAAAACCTATTGGTCCACATGTTCGTGTTATGGTGTGGTAATTGGCATCACCTCCTTTCTATAGATGAGGTGACATCAATGTTTACAAACACAAGTTAGCACCTGGTCTACTGACATGTTAGAGGTGCGAAAAATATGCCCATACAGTTACAGCATTCAATAGCCTTATCACGCCTGATTGAGTGCAAATTTTAAAAGCACAAGCCCTGCAGATGCTCACGCATTCTGCCGGGCAGTGCTTTGTTCGTTGCCCGGCATTGACGTCACATGTCAACTCATCTATACCAAGGTCCCTGTCCCTACAGTCACATGATGTACTAGAATACATGTACTAGAATCCCGGGGGGTCTCAACTTTTTTTTTTGGTAAGTATGTGCCTCGCGGATTTCAAAAATTGAGGCTCCGGAGCTGATTTGAGGTGCAAAAAATTGGGTCTCCGGAACTAGGTTTTTAAAAATTTTCAAAATATGAGCTGCGATTTCCCTCAATTTCCAGCTAATTTTGGAGGTTTTTTTAAAACTTTTTTTTTTTTTTTTTTTTTTTTTTTTTTTTTTTTTTTTTTTTTTTTTTTTTTTTTTTTTTTTTTTTTTTTTTTTTTTTTTTTTTTTTTTTTTTTTTTTTTTTTTTTTTTTTTTTTTTTTTTTCCCCCCCCCCCCCCCGGGACTAGAATAGGTATGAACAAGGTTACAAAAGGTAATACTTGAGAAAAGTATGGGATTACTACATACTTTGCAAAATAAATCTGTGCGATTTCAACCGTGAGAACGAAGCTTTCTCTTCTTATGTACACGATAGTCTACTGTTGACTTACCAAAGTGGCTAGAATACTTTGCTACAAGCATACATGTACTTTTGACGGCAAGTATATTCATGCAGTCTACTGTTGATGGCAAGTACATAATAACATGCAGTCAACTGTTCACTGCAAATATTCGGGGGGGGGGGTGCACTGACCTGAAATGGCAGTGTGGATATGCAGTTCTTTACACCTCCTTGTTCTACTTCCACAATGATGATGTTCTTTACATCTAAGTAAGTCGAGTAGGCCTATTTACCTCAATATCATTTGATGATAATGCTTTTCAAATCTTGGAAATATCATGTTGCCAATGAACACAACAAGCCATATGTGCACAAGAGACCAAATTCAATTAAAGAAAAAACTTCCTCTTTGAACCCTTTTCTTTACTTGTTGACAAAATTGATATGGGTCATTGCTGATTTTTTGTTTGCTGAAGAAGAAATAAACCTTGTCCCCTGTCACATGATATAGAAATAACCCTGTGCATTAAAGGTACCATAAGTTATTCCATTTTGAATTTTGTTATTATTTTTATTATGTTCTCTGTGCGTGCGCGCGCTTCTTGGTTTAAATAATTGGTTTTTTATGTTTGGTTTTTGAATGTGGGTGGGATTGTGAGTGGTGGTTTTATTGTGCTGATTTTGTGTTTAAAGTAATGGTAATTTAAAGTTAAACCTATTTCATGTGATGACCCCTTTCGGGCCATTAGGCCTTTTGTCATCCCCTTCATTGCAAATTGTGTTATCTATCGATTGTCTATGTGATATTTGTATTTTTTTAGAATGTAAAATAAAGTTTGACGAAATGAATGAATGACGAATGAATATCAGTAATTTGCTAATTCAAAAAATCTAAAAATTAGTCATAAGAAATTAAATTTTTTGCATTTTTGTAAGTATGGGCATATTACCAGCAAGTGATAAGATCTAAAGAAACATATAAAATATATCAGGATAGATATTTTAGTTAATGTTGGAGACTTCTGTCCTTTCAGACATTTAAGGAGTAGTCATTGTCTATGTTCCTTCTCTCTCCTTGTTTAAAATTTGCATGTTCCCCCTCTCACTCGCAATTTTTTTTCATATCCCCTCAACTCCTCCATTACCCCTTGGCATAAATAATGACCCTTCCCTTACTGCAACATCTAATTGAGTGGAGATTGATGTTTCTTCAGCGCAACTTTTCTTTTTGGCATTTTTCACTTGGAAAAAAAAATACATTATGAGAACTCTTTGGATCTATTCCTACCAATTTCAAATACTTTTACAATCATAACAGTAGTGCCTTTAACTAGAAACATCCACTTTGTTCAATGGTCATGTGTTAATATTCACAATGGTCTTGAAAATGAGGGCACTTGTGGTGCAGTTGGATTAGCGTTCGCCTCATAAGCATAAGGTTGTGGGTTCGAGCCCCACTGTTAACAATAAGAAAGGCACTTTACCTCGCTTGCCTCTCTCCACCCAGGAGTATAAATGAGCACTGGCATATGCTGGGAATGTAAAAACAGACTCGCTGTTCGGGAGGAGTGGCGCACCCCCCAGCAACATTATATGATGGATATGATGGGAGTCTGACCCAAACAGCAAAGACAGAGAGATGGGCACCTCTCCGGCGGGTGCCTCATTTACATTTCACATCAATACAATATTTTAGTATTGGGTTGGCAGGTCAATGAACTAAAAATTTAGCAACATTAGTATGGTTGATGTTGAGACAAAAGCCGTCATTTCCCTATATGCCCTAAACAGGTAGGACAAAAGGTTCAAATAGTCTGAAATATGTGGATAGAGATTAAAGGGGCACTTACCTGATCTTCTGTCTCGACTGTCACATTCATCCCATCTAAACCTGAGATTTTTGTATCCATTAAACCTTGTAGTTTTCTCATCTATAATGACTATTTTGGCTAAAACTTAAGTTCTAGTATAAGGTTACAGCTAAGCCCAAGATATACTTCCAGTTGCAGCGAGCGTTTTATGCTCTGGAGCATGCGTAACACTTGATCTTGGGTCCAAAATATCGGTATTGGGTACGCCAATCGTCGCTGGTGGAGTTAATTCATGAGGCTTCAAATATGGCTTGATTATGATTCCCACAACTTGTACAGTAATATATGGGCATAATAGTTACTGCTCCATTCAAATGACAAGACGGATTCAAATAAAATTTATGAAATTAATGTGTGTTGGGACAATGGCCTGTTCTTTGAAACACTTAAGTAGGGATTGGGTCAGGCCACCCCTTTAACACTAGGCATTTTTAATAGGAATCTGATGATCTTCAAAAATTAGGCAGTTAAAAATTGCAAGGGGATAAACTAGCGGGGAGCAGTTATGCAAAGGGCTCATATAATATGACACAAAATTAGTGATGGACATAGTGCAGGGTATTACTGCAGGGCACCACTACCAGATCACAACCAAGATTCAACAAATTTGGACATTGGGATAGAGTAGAAGTTCACCTTTTAGTAATGAGCCAATCAGAGCAAATATGCAAATGAGCTCATTAATATGCACAGATAATGATGGCACAGTGCATGGGTATTTTTGCATCCGTCACTATTCACATATCAAGTTTTGTCCGATTTGGACATTGGGATCTGGTAGAAGTTTACATTTTAGTCAACCTAACTAGTACTGACTGTACCCGTGCTATCAAAAAATCATCGAGCACAGAGTGGTCATAAGCGCAGGATACAGTCCATACTAGGCCTAACCAGCAACCCAACCAAGTTAGCCTAACAAAATGGAACACACAGACACACACACACTACCTAACCAAAATGGAATACCCAGACACTACAGAAGGAAATTGCACCAATCACAATATCCCCCATGGCTTTTAAGGGGGATAAAAACAATAAAACACCAAGTAAATAGTAATAATTTTCACAAATCTCTACAAATTACCATAAAGGTAACAGCGTGATTTCCCGATTATAGTCCATTTCTCTACCTCAGTGCAGTGATGTCATAACTTTGATGCAGCTTTTACACACGTGAAAATATGCCGTCTTTGTGCGCGCGTGTAAAACGCTATCGCTTTCAGCCAGCACGCGCGGTTTACTGGTGAGACTATCAAATCTCGCGCTGACGTCACTGCATGGAGGTAGGGAAATGGAGTATAGCAAAACAACTTCAATTGAGTGAGTGTACCTTTAAAGGTAATGCCTGTGGTTACAGACATATCCAGGATTATTCAAGTTTAGTAATAGAGGAAGGTACTTGAGTCAGATTTAATTTGGACACCAACTGGTTGTATAGCTACATATTACTCCTACTATAATAATACATATTACTTTTACTATAATATATATATCACAGTAGCTGAGAGCAATGGGTGTGGTTGTTCTGAAGATTTGATGATACAAACATAGATATTTAAACATGACAACTAACAGCTAATAAATAGATAAACACAAATGAAAACAAGTTGATAAATCTTACTTGAAGTGACTTTGACAGCAACACCATACTTAATTTTAATTAGGTAAAAATACAGCAAGTAAACTTGCATCATCCCCAAGGCAAGATGTCAGTCTTGAACATGACCCCAGATGACCTTTAACCTTGGTCCATGATCTTTGACAACATCCACATATGAAGGAACCCCTATTGTACCTTAACCCCAAGTCTGGTATCAATCGGACTCCACTTTTAGAAGGAGACCTGAAAAACAAAAACCTAACCAAACTAGAACACACACAAACCCACACACAAACACACATACATACGGACATGCGCATCCTCGCAATATCCCCCTCTGCTTTTCAAACCAGGGGGGTAAAAATGAATTAAAAGTGGCCTTAACTTAAAATGACTTAAAAATACATTGTGATCCTCAGATCGCTTGTGTCACCTGCCATCGTAGTTTGGGAATGATAAGCCTCAAATGACCTTTGACCTTGATATGTGATCTTTGACCTTGATATGTGACCTTTGACCTCATAAAAAATGAAGGTTTGTGTGTGATCTCCAAATTTGGTTCCATGAATTGAACTTCAATTTTTCAATTGAGATCTTATAACTTGACCTTACACGACCTTTGACCGTGGTTTGTAACCTTTGACCAGGGTATGAAACCTTTTACCTCATCAACAAATGAGGGATCCCACGTTGCACCTATGGCTGAAGTTTGGTTTAAGGACATCAAAGTATGAAGATATTACAGGCAAATGTTAACCCCTTTTCACAAACCACAATCAGCTGTCAAGTGTAGATTTTGAGACGTCATCACTGTATGTCTATTTGCAGGAGACGGTATGAAAATTTTCCTCAAATACTTCCATTTTTTCACTATTTAGTGTTTTGTTCCTATATTAAAGTAGTTATATGGAATTGTACATACTTATCTTTAATTTAAATAAGCTAGGAATGCATTTCCACATTTTTTTATTTTCTTGAATTATCGCTGCTTATCGCTGCCTTTAAGTCCGCACAATTTTCATGTTTTTTTGGTTTTTTTTAATAAAATGAACTTTGGCCAAAAAAAGGAAAATGCTGAAAAAATATTAATCTCCATTTTATTTCATGTTATAGACTTTTTGTCTGGTGTAAATGTGGTCTAGAAGATCTTGTTTGCAAAATCAAATACATTTGCAAGTGATTATGTCCATGAATTATTTTATAAAACTAAAATTTACTCCTTTCATCCTCCAACTCAATCTTATATCAAATACTACATGTATTGGATTAGGCAAATCTCCTGTACGATAAATCCTAATCAATTTCATATTCTGTGAACTTATTCTCGATGCCTAATCTAACTATTTTTTACTCAGTGCAAGATTAAATCACTAACCCTGTCCCCCAAGTATGTGAACTCCTTCACAGATTCCACCTTATCACACAACTTCATATCCTTAAATCGGGCCATCCCCCTTTAAAGTAAAACAAATTTGAAACATTTTGATTTCTTAAACCATATAATTTCAATTTCCCATTAAATGGAATCGGAGATTTTCATCTTCACTGAAGCCTGCTGACAAATGATTGACAAGAGAAGAACTCTGCAGTTGTTAAACTTAATTGTATCATTGATCTAATGAATAAGAACCATATTGAGACAGATTGACGGTCTGTCTCCCTCTCTCTGTCTCCGTGCTTGTCTCCTCCCCATTGCTCTACAAACATGATGTAATGAAACACAAGAAATAATACATAAATGCTAACTTCCTGCAGAGAAAGTTCAATTTGTAGGTTTGCAAATCAGAGGGTGTATTGAGTTCATCCCACAATGCACCATTTTTGTGAAATTTCGCCTCAACAGGATCATGTGATCCCACAAAATCCTATTTTTAACACATAAAAGTCCTGACTTTTATACTGATTTTAGCCCACAAAGCATAGTACTTAAGTAATTTAGCATGATATGAAATGTCTTTTGGTTCTTAAACTTTGAGCACTTTTATCCCTAAGTACTGGACATGTGGTCTGACGGTATAAGCACATGGCAAGGAATTATGGGATTTGGTTCAAAACATCATCTGATTTGCAATAGTCATTACCATATCAAACATAACAAACTTGGCATGAATTGCATGCATATGGTAAATTGCCATCGATTAGGCATTGACTGATACACAACAGATGAAGGATTTACAACTGTCATTCAATGATCCCAAAAAGCCTATTTTAATACGGACTGAATTTTTAGAATCTTGAATCTAAAATAGGCTATGAAAAACCAGGTTTGCTAATAGTGGAATAATTATTCTACTTGCACAACACAATGTTGGGGTTTTTATTATTAGCTAAGGTATTATTCAGGTTTTAGGTTGAGTGATGTTACGCCTTTTTCAAGTTGAGCACTGGTAGAATGTCCACTGACATAGGGGACCAAATCTACAGGAGCACGGACCAGATCTCGATGCGCCTCACGAGATCCAGATCACAGATACCAGATCAGGGGAGACCGTTTAAAGAACTCTTAACATGGCGCAGTGAGTGCAAAAAGTGTACAAATGCTACGGTAACATTGGTGATCGAGGAATACTTTATGCATATCCTAAAAGTATGCGCTTAAATTGCAGCGACACTAACCAACCGTGTACACACCATGTACGCGTTGCAGATCTGGAACAAGTTGGCCGTTGTCCGTGTAGAAGCAAACTGGATACGAGATATGGATCCGATCTGGATCTGCACTGCCAGCCCATGTGCATATTCAAAACTTCAGTATTTGTAAAGTGAATCTTAAGTTTGTAATTACCCCCCTCACCAGTCACTTATACAATTTCTTGAATCCCAGCCAAAGACGCAATTGATGCCACTGGTGGTGAACCCTTTGATACCCCGAGTGACTTTACCGTTCTCCAAATGGGACTCAATTCTCCCTAGTGCTTGGCAAATGAGGGGTTCAATGGACCCACTGATGCCAGACTCCTGAGGTCTTGTGAATACACAGTGGCATAAACCAGACCTTGCCAATGGGGGGGGGGGGGGAAGGGGTGCCGAGGCATTTTCTGAGGGGGCAAATTTGGGTCCTTCTCCATAGACACTGTACAAAGTCAGTTCATTTGGGGGCTGGGGGTGATGGGGGTGGGGTGGTAGGGGGCTTGAGTCCCCCTGCCCCCCCCCCCACTGCTTAAATGCAGTTGAAGCCTTTTCCATCTCTAAACCAACCTCCATGACAAATTTTTGCATTGCATGCAGATAATTCATAATGATCCACTGTGTAACATGCCGGAGGGGGTACACAGAATTGGTTTGGTTGGGCATGTGCAGCTGAGAAGGTCGCAACCCTATACCCATTTCTAAGGGTCATTTGGTAGAAAGGGTGCTCATTTCTAAGATTTTGATTCAAATATATACCTATTTGTAAAAATTTTCTGGGGCTGCGCATCCCTTGAAATTTCTTTGACTTTTACAATGATTTGGCATAAGTTTTCAGGAAAATGGGGCCCATGTCTAAATTTTCATGAATAACGACCTACGTCTAAGGATTTCTCCTGAAAAAAAATACCCACTGGAGCGGATCATCTGCAAATACCTATAACATGCGAGTATACCACCCCCTACTATTCAACTATAAGATTAACCATGATGAACCACTGTGTCCACACCTTGTTATCCTATGAGGGTGCTACAGCAGTCCGAGCGTCATAAAATTATGTGGGCAAGTCGGGTGTAGAGTTGTTAACTTCTAACGAACCATTGTGTAAACATGTTTGAAAGCCAACACTGTTTAGGGAATTATGTGGGCAAATCGGTTGTAGAGTGTAACTTCTAATGACCATTGTGTAACATTGTTTGAAACCCAGCAATGTCTAGGGAATTACTTCTAAACAGAGTTTTATTGATAACACTAACTCTACCCATCTGGATTTGATCAATAATAGAAGTTTCCTGTTGACTCTATTTTGTCTCACATTTGAGACTTAGATCCTTGTTTGTTTACTATGTTGTTTTGTATTTAAAATGTTAACTGCATTTTATCCTTCAGATGTTGTCTAAATCTAGGGATTAAACCAGAACATTACTCCCATTTTTTTTTTTTTTTATTTCTTCAATTTCTTGAAGTCCCTATAAAATGTTATATAGAACTATAATCATGGAAAAATTAGTTGCCACATTGATACAATATATGGCACGGTCCCCAGGCTCATAGCTGAAATAAAAATTGGGCAAGTCATGATCTAAAATTGGATCGATAAGCTCAAATTAATTGGTCGAGCTATGAGTTGCAAAAAAAGTGGGCGATGACGTCTTTTTTTGTCGAGCCCAATATTTTAAAACTCATAGCGAGACCAATTAATACTGGGCGTAAATCATCCCGTTTATCATTATCATGTTTTGGATACGATATTTTCACACCTGGGACTCCTTAAACATGAAAATGTTAATAGCGAGCAGGGGTGTCTTCCTCTTATCCGCCCCCCATCAAACAATGTTGGGGGCCCTGGAGAGGCTCTTGACAAACATGACCCGGATCACATTGCATTGGGGAGAGGGGTCGCTTCCACAAAATGGCCAAAGTGTGGCAACATTTGTTTCCATGATTTGTTCGATCTGCAATTTTTGGAATGTGGATAAAGAGAAACACAACATGCCTGTGGTCATTTTAGCTTCACAACTAACACAATTCATCATTCTAATTATAGGAATTGAAATGATTGAATATGGATAAAAACTATACAATTTTACGTAAATTAAGGGGGTTTTTTTTTAAACTTCAATTTAAGCTAAATCTGAATGACAAAATAAGCAACATAACTATATCAACCCTATTATATTGTCCACAAGCTGCCACTTGAGTTCAATTTTACTAGGTAGTGTTTGTGTGTGTTTTGTTTTTGTCTTTTCTTCCGCCAATTAGTGCCAGGCAAGAACAAAATTATTACATTGTCTTTGATCCAATTTGGCCATCCACAAAAAATATTTGAATGCAGGAAGGCTAGCCTGATAGCTATATGTCCTAAATATGAAGAGACATGTTGTCAAAATAACATACAATAATACAAATAATTTCAAACAATAAATGTAATCCTAGGCAGTGAGGCAGAGTTGAGGCCAAGGAGTGAAATGAACAATAATGGTATAGCAATCTAGAGCTCGACATGATAGTTAAATCGGGGAACGAGGCCTGCATCAAGAGGTGACAGGGTGTGATACAATAAGATGTCTTACAAAATCATCAGATGGTTGATCTATGCTTCTAATTTGTGACTATTGCTATTTTGAAGATCAATGCAGTTGCTGATTTCAGGAACATAGGGACAAAATAAACCTCAGTTGAAAATTCCTGAGAGAAAGATTTACAAGCTTCCTCGTGACTTAGTTCTGAGGCATTTTGTGTCATACGAGTAATTTCATATCGATTAGACATTCTATAGGAGTTCTTACCTTCTATTTGGCTACAGAATGTCTTACAGAGAGAAAAAAAGTGTTTTGATTTGCTTATATTGCAATATAAAACATAGATGAATTGATATTTGCTCCTATACAAAATTAGCATTTCCACAATTGTTGTACCAAAGAAACATTTCTTTTTCCAGCTCAGGCCTTTCAGTTGGGGTTAATCTTTATGGAAAGCTTTTATTCACACGGGCAAAAATCAAGCACTGTTCAATTTTGAGGGACACCTGATATGTGAAACTTCTCGTTGCCCCTTGGAAAAGACCATGCTTTGTTGCTTCTTTGTTTCTGCATAAAATGATTTTGTTTTCCATCATGTGTGCGTGCATCATTGTTAATTCCCGAGGAACCACTGTGCATCATGGTTCTATCCCTTAATGTCCCTGTGCCTTAATAAAGTATAACTCATAACCAGACCTGTTGTAGCAAGCTGTCTTACACTTTTCATTACAGCATGTAGAGCATAAAGGATAGGTGATGATAGGAGAGAAAGCCTGGGTAAACCAATTCCGTGCCCTCCAATGCAATGAAGTCAAATTTGTGTGCTTGGTACAATCTTTTCAGACCAAACTTTAAGGGGTGTTGAAGTGTTAGTGATCGATCGAATAAAATTTCGAATTCACATAGATGGTATTTACACGGTGCTGATTAAGAATCTGAATAAAAAATGGGGGTCCACTGACTTTGTTTTTGAGCTATTCCAAAACAAAAAGGTATGTTGTCACTTTTTAACCCGCAAGGGGTCTATGGGAAAAGTCAAATTGGACATTTATGCCTACAAAATAAAAACTTCTCGATAACATTTTGTATTTCTAAAGATGTTGAGCTTGTGGTCCCGATGTCGTTCTTCAAAATTTTGAAATAAAAAATGAGGGTCACCGACTTACTTTTTCCATTACAAGTCGAAAACCACTGAAATTGGACACTTTTTCAAAATTGGGCGTCTGTTGTGCGGCAAGAAAAATCCGCGCCACATTCGGCATGCAGCAAAGGCATGAAGCAGGAGCAGAGATGCGCGATTTGAATAAACGCAAACAAACGCGCACAGTTAGTAGCGGACTGCGCTGACACCTTCGCAGCTCAACACCCATTAACATTCTTTCCCATTGGTCCATGACTGGGCTATAAACAAAAATGCTGAAGGTGTAAAGCAGCATGCGCGTAAACAAATCACACGTCAACCCCTTCTTTAAACAGCATATAAACCAAGCTAGTTACTTGTGCCAAATTATTGTGCGCAATGCTTACTTTATAATTTTTTCAGAATTAGGTTACTGGGGGTGCCATTCTGTGTCTTTGCCCCTAGTGGCTACAACTCGAGCTATGCCACTGATTTACTATAACAATTATTTCAGTCACTGGGAGTTGATGCCAGGAGGATCGGATGGGCCCAGTCACTCATATATGACCCCCCCCCTTTATGCAGAGTTTTCAAACATGGGCATCAAAATAGGCCTAACAGTGACAAGTGTTGAAAGTGGGGGTCTTTGGTGTCAAACCATCAAGATGTCAACATCAATATTGAATGTTCAATTGGGAAGCAAGTAGAAAATTTGCTTAAAGTTTTCAATAAATAAAACTTTAATCACAATAATTAACAGACAAAAGGAGCTATTCCATCACCAAAGGACCAATAAATCAGTAGAATATGCACCACCAGGTAGTATTTCTCTCTTAACCATAGCAAAACTGCATGTGAAAGTCATGTTTAAATGGCATGACACACCCGCATGAGCAGCTATATCGATTGTGAAGTACTGTAGTGATAGAGCTTAGGGTCAATTCAGGTTTTGGTCGAGCCTTTGTTGGGGCGGCTGACTTGTTCGTCCAAATTTATTGTTTTGCTATTAAACATTCAGAAGATCAAAAAGTAACAGCCCAAAATGGTCTTTTGGTGATGGTGAAACAGCCTTTTGAAGGCATGCCACAGGAGTTCATACTCCATTACTAAATGACCCCATTTTTGGTTTTTTTTTTTTTTTTTGGGGTCAACTTACTTTCAACTTACAACTTACTTAAATTTTTGTCAGCATGGACAGGACCAGTTGCCATTGATCACCTTAATTCACTGAGGTTGGCTTCCGAGAACCCAATGATCCCACTTTTAAACAAATTGTGGTACTACTAATGAATGACTCCTTTTCCTATACTTCAATACCCATTCCAATAGCTCCTTTTTAAAAGACATCCAGTATCGATAGCCCCTACTTTTAGATACCCGGTGAACATCCCTAGTCACTTTCAGTGCCCCCCCCCACCCGGGAAAAAAATAAACAGCCATGATGCAGCCAGGTACAATGACCTGAAGCATAGCGTAAACTTACACGCCCTAGCTATATAGTCATGGTCATGAGAATTGTGATAATTGCCCCATTAACAATGCATACAGCTCTACAATCACATACCACAACCAGCAACGTTGGGTGTATTAAAGCAGTCTTACTGACTGATTTTTTAGGTAGCCACGTGGTTTTCAAACAAGTAGTAACATAATTTAAAACTAGGAATCCCCATTTACTTCGCACTAAGTATGTGAAATGTTCACATCCAAACATCATCTTTCAGTGATAACCAGGTGAATTTTAGTATTTTCTTTTTGTGCCAGTATGCTTTTCTGCAGGGCTTATTATGACAAAGGCCCGTTTAATATTTAAGTTTCTGATTTTGTTTTCTGCATTTTGTGATTTAAACCTTAGAAACGTCTCAGAAAGTGTTCATCTCCTACTTCTCAAACCCTTCATAATGGATAATGGATATATCTCAAAGGTTGTAAGGAATGCAAGATGTAATCGGGTTACATTCAATATATTTTAACACTTAGTAGGTCTGTTGCACATCCCGTGGGTATTGAATGAGGGGCAGTGGGTGGAACTGTGTCACATCCCCATAGACAATTTTCGATATCGAGAGTAAACTCCCCCAATTTCGTAAGCGACTATAGCACCCTAATTTATGCAGTATGACATATTATGATGTAGCATATTTCATAGCGCCTGTACGACCGGCGATTGATAAGCTACAGATTTCTGCAGTATGCCTCCACCTCTTGAACGTGTGTCCTATCCAATTTAAATTAGGATCCCTGGGAGAGGCTCCTGGGGAACCCCCCCGAAAACCCACTTTGCTGTTGGAATTTTTCACCCCCCTCAATTGGGGTACATCATCACTACCACATAACAAGAAAAAAATTAAAATTTGTTGTACCAATTCCAATGGCGTAAAAAAAAATGTGATTTTTGGTGTGTCACACAAAATTCTCCTGCCCAAAAAAAATTGAACCACTTTCCCAAATGACTTTTCAATTAACTTTGGCTCATAAGGGAGAACATCAATACATTAACATTGCTGAACTATACATTTTTAAAAACAGTTATCCAGTACCATTTAAGGGACAAATCTAATTTTGAATAGCACTACTAAAAGCATAATTATGCTTATTAGCATAAATGCCATGGCCAATTTGATTTTTTTTCCACCCACAAATGCACAACTGAATAGTTTGCACTACAAAATTTTTGAGCAAAAATAATTTAGCAATAAATAAACATTAATGTGTGTAAAAAAAAATTAAATTGCAGAGCTTGAATAGGCTTTGCCTAGGTGCCCCCTAAAAGCGTCTTACTTATTGAACAAATCTTTAGAGTTATTTTGATTACCTTGTGGTAAATTACCTTGAAAATGGGTTTTTGCCGCCTATCAAGATTGAAATTCAGGGCCTGGTGATTTGGGAAATAAATGGTAAAATGGGATTTGATTATCAGAACACTCAAGCCCTCAGCCAAAACTACACTAAATTACCAACTGTAATACTTCTCCTAAAGTGCACCTTTTGCACATTAATTTTTCATGATCTATCCCAATTTTGATGGTTTCAATTGTTTTGATTTGCAAATTTTAGGCTTCCTTAAGAGACCTATCCTTTTAAAAAATGAATAATTGACATTATTTTTTCACACCTCTGATTGGAAAAATAGAAACCAAATGTGCGTGGTCAAATTTCACCACTACACTTTTATTATTTCCTATAGAAAGCAATCACATGATTAAGGATAGAGCTGCAAAGAAGTTGAGAACTGTTAAATCTAAAAACTGTGTAAAACGCTAGCATACATTAAGTGTGTACTACTGTACTGCAAGTATTCAATATACACTAAAGTAACTCATGATCCTACTACTCTAAAAAAACTACACCATGGTCTATTTAATTTTGTTAGTATGATTTTAATGTTGACAAATGGCATTACAATAATAAAGTACCATCCCTTTCAATTTGAATCAGAAGCATAGCAGTGAAATTTACATGCGATTAAAAGCTTACCAAACCGTCCTTGCGATGTCATCTTCGGGACACAGCGTTTGATTACAAATACTGTTAAAGATTCCCGCTAGGTATACTTCCTATGAATGAAGACTCATCACACAAGTCATAAATACTTCAAGAGTGGTTGTTCAAGTCAATGGGAGAAAGCAGGATAGGACACGATAAAATCATGCTAAAAGAGAAAATATTATTAAACTCCTTATATGGCAAATTGTTTGAGCAATGAAAAATAAGACTGATTTCTAGACTGCTTTTAATTCAATTTTAACAAGAAGGCTTATAATAGATGAGAGCAATTCAAAGGGGCTGGGTGATGACAATATATAGTTACGCTTGTAATAAGAAACACATTAAATTTAGCTTGCGGCAATGATTCTGGAACAGCTTGTAAAATCAAATATGCGGTGTTTGGCTAACAAGTCATTCTTGACAGCATTGCTCACGATTCCACCATCAGGCACAGATGGATACACCAGTTTTATGATGTATTGATGATGATGCAGGAACTTCCACGTCACTCCGCCTTGTGACCCATTCAACCAGGAATAGATTGCTGTGGCAGTACCACTGTTCAATCAGTAATCACATCATTTTTTCCCTTCAAACAATTTCTTTGCAATAAAATACCACAAGTACAGTGTGCAAATGGTGTTTCTTTCAAGTTCTAGTTTTTCATGTGTTAGTTTGACTGGTTCCTAGGTAAATATATTGCAGAAAATGAGTCAACAAACTAGATAATCAAAATGCTGAATTTGCTTAGCAGATGCACAGTCCCTTATCATACATCCTACGAGGGTCTATGGCACAGTGCTACTTTGCAGTCTAATTTGAGAACCACGAAAATAACAAATCATGATAAAGAAGCAGTATGCTTATTGCCAATCAATTAACCCACCACTTGTGAGATATGACTGATCAGCTTTGCTTGATATTATGCAAAATGGATTTAAAACTAGTGAAAAAGTCAGTGTTTATCAGCAGCTTTCGTTTTATCCAACAGATTCAACATCTGTCAAACTGTTTCCAGTGTTAATGAGTCTTGTTTTGCACACAACGATTTAAAAACCTGCCAAAGTGTCCAGTATTTCCAAAAAAGCTTTATTTGTATCAACAGATAACATGTCCAGTGAAACTATCCAGAGCTACCCAGTACTTGCTTGCATCAAACCAGGATAAACACCAGTGGACAATATCCAGGTGGACCACAAGCTGACTTGTTATATCACAATTGAAAACATGTTAAGATATCAAGTGTTACAGCAGACCTTGCTTGTATTCATTTTGATTTTAACACCGAGGTGAATTGAACTGCTCAAAATTAAAGGGTACCCAGAAGCCTTGTTAGCATCATCAGATTTTATGGAAACATCCAGTGTTACCCAGTGCTTTGTATGTATTATCATGATCTAACACCTGATGAAAACTGTCCGGTTATTCAAACAGCATTGTTTGTATTAATAGATTTAAACACCTGAAACTGTCCAGTGTACCTGCAGCCATGTTAGCATCCCAACCGATTTAACACCTGTGAAACTATCCTGATATCCAGATGCCTTGTTTGTACATGATTTAACACTGTTAAAACGGTTCATTGTGATTCAGTTGCTTGCTGTGCATCACAATTTAACCACCTGTGGAAACTGTCCAGTGTTACCCAGGGGTCTGTTGCATCAACAGATTTAACACCTATGGAAGTTCCAGTGTTACTAAGCAGATTGTGTGTATACCACTAGAGTGAAACCCATGTGAAGATCATTGTACAAGCAGTCTTGTTATACTATCCAATGGATTTAACACCGTTAAAACTGCCCAGTTTTACCTAGCAACCCTTGTTGTTCCTGCAGCTCGTGTAGGGGAAACACATACTACACCACGGCTTTAAGCCCACATGTGGCCGTTAGTTAATCTTTTGGCCAGCTCAAATTGCACTCGGTTTCATATGATTAGATCCACCCATGCAGTTGATGACTTATGCTTCCTTCACCACTTCCCTTCAAAGCGCTCTCATTGAACAAGAAGGGATGACATCTGCCCACTATACTGTCAGTTGTTAAGCTGATGGCACCTAGCTGGGGCTAGCATCACCAGAAGAAAGAAAGTTAAAAATTAGCCACTAACTTGATGGCAAATTGGATATCATACATCAGCGGCTCATAATTTGTGTCAGTCAGCCAAGCAGGAACTCTGTGTGCCAAATTGTGCAGCCATACCTGCTGCCATCTAATCAGCTCAGAGGGATATTGGGATACATTGGTTGTATTTTATCAATATTGGGAACACGATTGAACTGAACTGTCTTAGTCCTTGTGGCTGCCCGAGATTTTTAATATCAAAATACATTAAAAGAAAAATCAAATGATCACAAAAAAATTTTTACATCGGTTCCTAGGACCGCTCTGTGTCGCCTGCCATCGCACGTGTGACAGCTAGGCCTCACATGACCTTTAACGAAAATGTGACCTTGACCTCATAAAACAAATGAGGGTTTGCATGTAAACTCCCTAAACCAAGTTTTGTTCCTATTGAACTTCAACTTCAAATGAGGTCAATTTAATTTCAGCCTATTTTATAACTGGACCTCACAGGGACCTTTGACCCATTGGTATTGGACCCTTAACCTCATCAACAAATGAGGAAATCCCATGTTGCACCTATGGCTCAAGTTTGGTTCAATTGAACTTAAACTTTTCAAATGAGGTCAATTTTACATTCAGCTATTTTACAAACTTGACCTCACATGACCTTTGACACTTGGTAGGATGACCTTTGACCCTCATCAACAAATGGGTGATCCCATGTTTGTACATTAGACAAGTTTGGTTTAAATCCATCAAGTATGGAGATATTAAACTTTAAAGGCAAATTGTTAAACCCTTTTTCACAACAACGACATCAAAAAAAGGCAGGCAAAAACAAAAAAACCACCACCAATTCTGGCAGAACTTGCAATGGCACATATTATACATCATAATACCTCAGTTTGCCATTTTGAGCAAATTAGTGCTCCAGGCACTAAGGCAAGGTTTTTTTTGGCTTGGGGGGCGGTTCATTACTAGGGAGGAGTTATAAAATTCAACACTGTACATTTCCTTCACAACACAGGAGTGACACACTACAACCACTTTGCACAGAAATCACATTCATCATAAACTACCAAAAACTTGTGATCATAAAAATTTTTCTCAAATTGATGGTATTGATATCTGAATAGGAGGATTTACCAGTTAATAAGGTAGACATAGCCATATGAGTGTTCATTAGGAAAATGACAATAGATAGATTGAAGTCATACCTTATGCCCTCAGATTGCAGGCAACAACAAAAACCGAAAATTAATTGAAAATGATATCTCAGTATAATTTGGAAGAGGTCTGATCCCCACCATCCTAAAAAAAAATCTTACATGTTTGGGTCCAATGATTGTTTCATAATGTTTGACGTCTTAAAATACAAAGGGGATATATTTTTACTTTACAGTACTTTTTGCCAACTTAAGTTCCAAAATATATTATTTTTTTTATGTGGGTGGGCAAACGTATTTTTTAAACGCTCGGCACCAATGTCGTAAGGTAAAGCAAATATGTCACCTTTTTACTGACTGACACATTTACATAACCCAACTACTGCTTTTCAGCATCCATTTTGGTTAGAAAAGCATCAAAGTTCTTTTTGTTTAATGCCTTCTATCGAGGGTTCACAATCAGAAGGACATAACTAGCACTGAAAAAAAATATTAAAGAAATTTTTTGTTTTTTTTAATTATGCTGTAATAATGCTTTTGAGAAATGTGATGTTAATTAGTTTATACAGAGCAAAATCTATTCATTACTCAAAAAATGTAAACATCTCATAAAAGCTCAGAATGGTACTGTAAGCAAACATAAACTTTAGTAAACAAAAAACAATTTTTAATTATGAACAGCCAGAATAAAGAAATTTTAACAAGTATTTCAGTGCCTGACTTACTCGCTCTGATTGTCAACCCTGATTTGTATTTAAAGCAAGTGGGGTTTCCAAAATGTCGCCAACTCTCAATGAGGTTTGTGTGTAAAAATTCAAAAATTCTTAAATTACAAGGATTTTATATATTGGTTTGTGAGTATCTGTGCGTTGTTTCTGTGTGAACCAACTGCAATATAATACTTTCTGTGACTCATTTATTTTGAATGCACTCTATTTTGTTGTGCATTGGGTGTCTGATTTTCAGTCTTGTGTGCCTTAAAAAATAAAGAAAACGGCATACAAGTATACTGGTTGAAAGAGTGAGGTGTGTCTGTACTAGTGTGTGTGTGTGTTTATGTGCATGTTTGTGCATGGTATAAGTCGCCCATACACAAATGCGCATGTTTCAGCAATCCCTCTGGGGACTTGTATTTGCAAAGGACTAGGGTTACTAGCATAAATTGAGGTACAAATTGACACAAGCTGGGTGAAAGGACAACTTCTTGAAAACTATGCCAGGACAGCCCACGTTCCTTTTCCAAATAACTAAGACATAATAGTTTGGACAGTATGAGAGAACTACCGTGTAAGAACAAATAACTTGAGAGAAAACAAGATGAACCCAAAAATAGTAGGGAGGAAATTGATTCTAACACATTAAGGATGGTATTTTCAAAAGGAGTCACTTTAGACCCAGGTGTTAAACCAGGGGTTTAGTCCTACGGACCTTTTGTTTCCTTTCAACATTCTATAGGTTAATGTAAACATGTGAGAAAATTTCTCATGGATGAGCCGTTCCAGTTCTATCAATGAGAAATTTTCTCCACTCGCTATTTTAAACTTTCGAATAGGTAACAAAAAAAATTGTGAGACACAGATGAACCCAATAGATAGGGAAACTTGATATACACACATTAAACAAATAAACTTGGATTGAGGACACAGATCGGCAGATGAACCAATGATAGGGAAACTGATCTACACACACTTGAACAAAATAACTTGATGAGGAAACAGATGAACCAATAGATAGGAAACTTGACTAACACACATTGAACAAAGTAACCTTGATGGGGACACAGAGAACCCATAGATAGGAAAAAACTTGATTACACACATTGAACAAATAACTGATGAGACACAGATGAACCCAATAGATAGGAAAACTTGATCTACACACAGTAAACAAATACACGTGATGAGACACAGATGACTCAATAGATAGGGAAATTGATTACACAATTGAACAAATAAACTTTGATAGACCCCCCAAAACAGGAGTGAACCCAAGATAGGGAAAACACTTGATCTACACACATGAAACACATAACTGATGAGACACGATGACCCCAGTAGATAGGGAAACTTGATCTACACACATGAAACAAACTGAGGAGACACAGATGAACCAATAGATAGGGAAACTGGATTCTACAACATTGAACAAGATAACTGGATGAGGACACAGATAAACCCAATAGATAGGGAAAAATTGTCTACAAACATGTTGAAACAAATACTTGATGAGACACAGATGAACCCAATAGATAGGGAAACTTGATCTACCACACATTTGAAACAAAATAACTGATGAAAACGACACAGATGAACCCCAAGATAATAGATAGGGAAACTTGATATACACACATGAACAAATAACTTGATGAGACACAGATGAACCAAATAGATAGGGAAAATTGATCTACACACATTAAGGCTGGTATTTTCAAAAGGAGTCTAACTTTAGACCCCGGTTAAAACCAGGGTTAGTCCTACTGGACCTTTTTTTCCTTTCAACATTCTATAGGTTAATGTAAACATGTGAGAAAATTTCTCATGGATGAGCCGTTCCAGTCTATCAATGAGAATTTTCTCACTCGCTATTTTAAACTTTCAGAATATGTAACAAAAAACTTGATGAGACACAGATGAACCCAAAGATAGGGAACTTGATCTACACACATTAAACAAATAACTTGATGAGACACGATGAACCCAATAGATAGGGAAACTTGATTACACACATTGAACAAATACTTGATGAGACACAAAGATGAACCCAATAGATAGGAAAACTGATCTACACACATGAACAAATAACTTGATGAGACACAGATGAACCAAATAGATAGGGAAACTTGATATACACACATTGAACAAATACTTGATGAGACACAGGATGAACCCAATAGATAGGGAAACTGATCTACACACATTGAACAAATAATTGATGAGACACAGATGAACCCAATAGATAGGGAAACTTGAACTACACACATTGAACAAATAACTTGATGAGACACAGATGAACCCAATAGATAGTGAAACTTGATCTACACACATTGAACAAATATACTTGATTGAGACACAGATGAACCCAATAGATAGGGAAACTGATCTACACACATGAACAAATAACTTGATGAGACACAGATGAACCCAATAGATAGGGAAACTTGAACTACACACATGGAACAAAAACTTGATGAGACACAGATGACCAATAGATAGGGAAACTTGATCTACAAACATTGAACAAATAACTTGATGAGAACAGATGAACCCAATAGATAGGGAAACTTGATCTACCACATTGAACAAATAACTGATGAGACACAGATGAACCAAATAGATAGGGAAACTTGATCTACACACATTGAACAAATAACTTGATGAGACACAGATGACCCAATAGATAGGGAAACTTGATCTACACACATTGAACAAATAACTGATGAGACACAGATGAACCCAATAGATAGGGAAACTGATCTACACACATTGAACAAATAACTTGATGAGACACAGATGAACCCAATAGATAGGGAAAAACGTGATCTACACACATTAAACAAATAACTTGATGAGACACAGTGAACCCAATAGATAGGGAAACTTGATCTACACACATTAAACAAATAACTTGATGAGACACAGATGAACCCAATAGATAGGAAAACTTGATCTACACACATTAAACAAAAACTTGATGAGACACAGATGAACCCAATAGATAGGGACACTTGATCTACACACATTAAACAAATAACTTGATGAGACACAGATGAACCAATAGATAGGAAAACTGATCTACACACATTAAACAAATAACTTGATGAGACACAATGAACCCAATAGATAGGGAAAATTGATCTACACACATAAAAAATAACTTGATGAGACACAGATGAACCCAATAGATAGGGAACTTGATCTACACACATTAAGGCTGGTATTCTCTTATTTTATTTTTATTTTATTTTTGTCTTATTTAGCCTGGGTAGATCATTCAGTGTTTAGACAATGCTTTCCAATGATGCACAGGGATCCAGGACGAATTGGGACAGCCAGGGGTTGTCACCCTACTCTTATAGAAACTGACTGCGATTACATACACGTGTGATTCTCCAGTATATGGGACAGACAGCTAACGTCCCCTCAGAAGGGACGGGGTATTATCATGGCTCATTTGCCCCAGTCCAAATGAACCACGGGGAGAGCGGAATTCCAGTTTTTAATCATATTTCTTATAAATCAACTCCATAATTTGGTACTCCAATTAATCCCAGCACTGGCCCTGCCCAGGGGGTCGAACCAGGACCTTCTGCACCAAAGGTGAATACCCTAACCAGTGGGCCATGCTCCTCCCTCAAAGGGAGTCTAACTTTATACCCCAGGTTAAACCAGGGTTAGTCTTACTGGACCTTTTTTCCTTTATTCAACATTCTTTATCCGGTTTGGCTGTAACATGTGAGAAAAATTTCCCATGGATGAGCCTTTCCAGTCTATCAATGAGGAATTTTCTCACTCGTTATTTTCACTTTCAGAATATGTTGAAACGAAAAAGGTCTCTCTTGTAGGACTAATCCTGGTTTAAAACCTGGGTCTAAAAGTTAGACTCTCTTCAAGAATAACCGAGCCTCTAATGCTAACTACTCCATAAATAATCCAAATACAATACCATAAAATAACTCCTAGAAACATGAAGAATTTCTTAGGTGGGGACCTTACCGTGGTCAGTTTTCTTGTTATTGTTTTTTTCTTTTCTCACATAGAGGCATATCACCAAAAACATTGATTACAAATTTTGAGTTAACTATAAGTGGGGTCAGCTGTTTTGGATAGTAGAAGCAAAAATGTTATCGAAATTGACCCTATTACAGTTGTGGGTGTTATTAAAGGGGCATTTTCTTATCCACATCAGCCCTTCCCCCCCCGACTTACCTAAAAAGAGTTGAGATTTTTAAATCACCTGAACCGTTATCCTCATTAATCCACGTGTGCCAATCTTACGTAAAATTCGGTTCGCATCTGTAAGAAATTTGCATTTTGTAACTTTCCTGTCCGTAAACGGACAATTGAAGCACAGTAGCCTATGGGGACCATGGTAAACGATCAATTGCTCATAACACGAACCCGCAAGATCGGGATCGGCTCCAAATTTGGGAATAAGCTTTCTCATGGATATCTAGTGATCAATGAATAAACAGAGAGGTTACTGAAATCCGAAATGCACCTTTAATTTGGTTTTGACCGAATTTTAGTGAGTCATTATCAGTTTGACTGCAGAGCAAGACGAACACAAGTTCCCTTCACATCCAGACGGTCATGGAGCACATATAACAAGCGCTATTTTTACTACATGTTGTCCCCTCATGTTCCCAACAGAACACTGACAGATTTGAAGAGTGTCCGTTGCCATCTGGGTTTTCCCCTGCCATGAGTTGGTACATACAGTCCCATACTCTAACAGGCTCGTCATCATGCAAGCATAGTACAGGCCCGAGAATTTCAGTCGACGAGTCCGATGATGAATACTAGTAACAAATATTTCAGTTCACAATTGTTTATATTTTATCAGGTTTTTTTAGTGATATGCAATGTTTATGTGGTCACATGTGTTCAATGATATAAAATCTAAATTCTTGAGGTAATCAGTGACGAGGCTGTGAATCATGCAATGCTCATTTAAGTTTGAGATGGAATATTTAAGAATTCCCATTAAATTATGTACATGTATCTTAAAAGCTCAACTGCTGCTCCTCTTTTTCAAACTCTTTTTCAACTCTTTTTCAACTTTCAACATACATGTCCTAGAGTATAACTTTTGATGCTAAAATTCTAATATCGATTTTCCTAGATTACGTTTCTTGAAGCAAGTTTTATTCACTGCAAATTCAATTGTTTTTAAAAGTGAATTCGATCGTCATTTCCATCATGAAATTGAGGAACTAGTCAGTGGCCATCTTAGAGGGGTGTTAATACTTTTCTGGAACGTCTCATTTTGGCAATAAGAGATGACTCTACGATGACTGGTAGTTACAGAGAGCCCGGTTGTCAATGGAAAGGCTTCCACATCCTATGTCTAAACAATTTGCGTAAAGCTATCAGGCTATTGCCATAAAATAATATATCATTTGAAAATTGGAGGCACCCCATCACCAAATTTACAATATTTTTGGCTGATTGTGCATGTTTTGGGTAAATATTATACCCTCCAAGGTATTTCCTTAAAGGGGCCATTTTGTAATCCACACAGCCTTGATCCACAGTCCCCGACTCCACAATAATTGGGATTGGATTTAATAATCTGAACCATTGGCCCATTACACAACGTATGTTTGCCTGATCTTAGCGTGCAAATTTGATCTCTCTAGAAGAATTTTGGTAATTTTATATGGACCGAATTACAACACATTGGCCTATGGAGCAATGTGATAGCAACTCATCTCCCTCATAACCAAATACAAACATCAGCATCAACTGAATTTTGGAAATAACTTTCTTGAGGATAACTATGGATCATAAACAAATAAATGTTCCTAGGATCAAGAAATTGCACTTTAATATTCCATTTTTAAATTCAGTATCAGGATCCATCCATTTAATTAGTATGTCTAGTATAGGGACGTGCATGTGAATGTAATAGGACCCTGTTTTGTTATGATGTAAACACTTTAAAACTCAACAGAATAAGCTTATGCACACCCTAAATATTCTATTCATATAGACGCCATTGTGGCAAAATTTGAAAAAAAAATTTATAATGGGCTTGAAAGGCGCTTTAATCCCATCGTCTTTGAGACCTCCGTTACAACTCAGAAGTTCAACTTTGATATTACATGAAGGCCACGTTTTTCTCATTGTTTGCCCTTTTCTTTCTTAAAATAAGCAAACCGATTTTACTGTAACCATCATAATTTTCACAGTAGTAGTGGGATGATCCCTCTACTTTTGAAAGTGCGAGGCCCCCATACTTTTCTAAATTGGATTGATCATATATATGTTGGGCTTTTCATAGTGCACAGAAAATGATAGTAAATATCGCAAATTTCTCAGTAAAGTGCCAAGTGGACCGTCCACCTTGAAAAATCATTCACACCGCCAATTCTGACGAACCTAAAACTGCGTACTACCTCAGCAAAACCATTTTTTCCTGCTCCAAGTTCAAACAACAGGAAACTGGACTGAACATGTAACATTATAGCGCAAAGCTTAAACCAGGTCATGTAAACTTTTTAACACAAAGTTCTAATTTCCTCAAAATTTGCTATTTTAACATTAGACACTTCCCAAGGACAGGTTTACCGAATGAGTAAACATGAATACTGTGCTTACAGTGCCACACCAAAGAGTTATGTTGGGAAAAAATATATTAATATATGTAGATACATTCTTTTTAATCCTTTGATACCCTTAGATCCCTTATTTGAAAGCAAAACAGTCCCTGTCATTCTGGTATTGACAACAGCAAACTATGAGTAGGCCCTACTGTTGCTGCAAAAATCTGCCAGGCAAAAAAAGCTTCAGAAATCTACATATTTTTAATGACACCACCAGTAACATTTTATTTTTTGAAGAATATGCCCCATGAATTTTCAAAATTGAAATTTTTACTTGGTTGTAAGCTTTTTCATGTATCCCTACATAAAAAGTCAAAATCAGCTTGGGTGTGGTGTTAAATAGGATGTTTTGCAATAAACCTACTTTGGAGTTGGGTTTTTCATTATTCTCTCTCCCCGTTCTGTTTCGCTCCAAACCCCGGTCTTCCCGTCGCTCAACACTTTACCACAAATCCCATAGGGAACACATCAAGATCTCTGGTATACAACATTGCCCAGAGAATCCAACAGAAAAGAAACGAGCAACGATATATCAAGACACAGACTTTGACACTCATCAACCCATGACTAAAAGCCACTTTTACTGCTTCCAGATAAAATCTTAAGGCTAAAAGAGGTTTGGTTTGGATATTAATTAGCACAATGTGCCCCATTTTGGTTGACCAATATTAATATTACACTAGCACTCTAGGGAGATTACAAATCGTTTTTTAGATTCCCATCAATCTCTAATTATCCTTTTAAAACGGGATTAGCAAAGCGATAATGCAAGGAGAAAAATGTGCAAATGCATTTTGTAACTTATACAATCAGATAAGGAGTAACAGCAACAGTTAAAGTCAATAAAAATCACAAAGCTTGCTGTTTACTTATAAATCAGGGATAAGTGTGTACAATTCCATTTAACTGCTTTAATGTAGAAACACAACCCCAAATAAGAAAAAAATAGTCTTTGAGGAAATTTGCCATACCTCTCCCCGCAAATATACATACAGCGACGGCTTCTCCAAATTCTGCACTAAACAGCTGATGTATTTACACCCCACTACAGAATGAACAAAGATCAATAATGTTTGTGTTTTGAGGTCAAATTTATAATCATTGTGCATCATGTCACACTGAAATCTGTGATATTCACCGGGAAAGGCTTTTTTGATCTCAAGTTGGAATTTTGATACGCACGTATAGAACTTCACGAATCAGATTAAAAGTACTGCCTTGTCTTTAATATACTGATTTCAGCCAACCACTTGCAGTCTATGTTCGCATATCCATGCCAGTAACAAAAATAGAAAAATATGATTTTGATGGGGATTTTTTTCGATGTTTCGGATTAGCATCGCTGCTAATCCCCTTGAAATTACTCTTGTAAATTTCTTTCAGTCATCCTATAGGATATCTTAGGATACGATGCTTGACACAACACAACTAGAATTTCGCGGTTTCTCGGCTTTCGCTCTCACTATATTCAAAGAATATAAAGCTGTGGGCCGCCCCATGACCTTTGACCTCTGGCACGTGACCGTTTGACTCATCACATATGATAGATCCCATGGTGCAACCTATGACAAAAGTTTGGTTCCATTGAACTTCAAGTTTGCACTTTAGATCATTTTACATTTTTTAAGCCCATTTCAACGTGCCATCCTCACATGACCTTTGACCTTTCACATGACCTGTGACCCTCATCAACATGACTGATTCCCATTTGTGCACCTATTGACAGAAGTTTTGGTTCGTCAATTGAAGTGAAACTTTTCAATTTGAGGAGGGTCAATTTTAAATAAACTTAACAATTTGTGACACAAAAACTTAATTAAAAAAAACACACACACAAACTACACACATACCACGCACAACGGACCTTGCTAAGTGGTCCTGCCAGCTATAGCTTGCGGCCACAAAATCTGATCTTATATTTTCCGATTTAGCAAATCACTGTAGTGAAAGCTTTCAATGTAGTTTCTTGTGATTTTTTAAGTTTTTGTTGTTCCTTAAACCTCACTTTCTCATCCTTACACTTAATTCAATATAAACCAGCAATTAAAATAGGGGATTGAATTTGAAATCCTCTCCCAATTGGGGTCTCAATCAGGGGTCTACAGAACATCATATTTTACAAATATAATCACACAACATACAGAAGTAGACAGCTTGTAAATCAAGTTTGGTCCTTGTAATTTGAAATACATACGTGGGCCCTATTTCTCAAAAGTTAAGATTAATCTATGTGCAATTTAAGAAGAGTAGTTCTTCTTAATCTGTAACGCTTGTTGTAAAATTTGTAAGATCTGTAGGTAAAATTAATAAAAGCCAACTTGGGTATGAGGACAGATTTGGGTTGAACTTCATAAAACTCCACATAAGAAAATTCTTTCAAGATATTTACTTTTAATTAATACCTAAATTGAGTTAATAACATACTCTTCTGAGGCCCAGTGGATATTCCCCATTTTGTATAGACCGTTAAAATTGTGAGTTGAGCCCCATTTTGGTCACATATGTGTGTCCAGGCCTGCGCAAGATACTTATCTCAAATGCCTTTTTGGACCCAAGCGAAATCGGGGGAGCTGCTTAGGGGAATTATCATCTAAGTGCTGATAGGCCTGTGCACTTGTAAGTGCAGTTTTTGAGTGAGCAGCCACCTAGATGATGCAAAATGATTATGACTATTTTTTGAAGGCGACGCATACTAAATGTCCAAACAGCACTTTTGGAGGCGTTTTTTAGGATTTAGTGCTTATATAAAAACGGGCTATTATTATTAGATTTTGCTCAAAGAAGTAAATATTTTTTTTAATATGTATTTATGCTTTATGGTCTTTACCTTTCCAGAAAATAAACACACAAAAATCGTAACATGTTAAACCAAACCAGAAGCTGCAATTCTCATAACAGAATAATGACAAATGCACAGTAAACCTTCACACATTTGATGCTTAGCTTCAAAATAATCGCTGAAAGAAAACAGTCCTTTCACTTGCCTGGTATAGGAAATAAACACTTGTGATCTTTTAGACAGTCGTGGGCATGGTCGTGGAGCCACTACTCTTATAAATTTAAAACACCTGTATCAGCTGATGTTTCCTTCTATCTGAGGGCAAGCCTGTAGGGGGATTGAGTGAGTAATTAAAATTAAAATCTAAGCAAATACTATGGTCTATAATTATGACCAATTTTACATCGTGTTAATACAATCTCGTCCCTACGTCCAATCAAACCTGAAATACCAACAAGCTCCAACAGTTGGTTGAAAAGCATGCATTTTATTAGTAGGAAATGAAATCCAACAGCAATTGCAACCTATTTTGATATAGCTATTAACGGAAGCCTTAAAATCTGTAAAGGGAATTCAATGTTTGTTAATCATATAAGGGCTTCTTCCAATACATCAACCTTTTATTGCCTTGAATTACCATGTGAACGGAAATCCAAGCTAAAACAACGGAATTTATTCAATTGCAGAAAAATTAAAAGCTATAGGAGCCCTGTAGGAGCTCTATATATGAACTTTTGTCATGCGAGTGCAAGAAGGTCAATAAGTTGCCATATCTGCATGTGATAACTGTATGCGTATGCTATAAAATGCCTATTTATCTTGAGTCAGTGCATCTTTAAATAGTCTAAGGTGACTGGGTTACCGGAGACCATTCAAGAGGCCACTGACCAAAGACTTGGCATAATAGTATATTGATGTGAATTTCTGACAAATGGCAGCTATTGACACTTACGACCTTGTTGCATTCACATGACGATGTTGAACGTAGTATACCATTCACTCCTGATGCATTGTACCTCGCCAAAGTGCAAGTTTATCAAATTTCTCTTTTCTTCTTAGCTTATCACACGTACTTTTGGTAATGGCTTGTGGTGTTTCGATTTTTCAAGCAGGTAAGCTGCTCCTGTGCGGTGTATTCATGATGCGGATGCTCCTAACATGGCCCGCTTTTGAGACGGGGGCCAATTGGAAACAGTCACAGGTTTACACCCTACTCTTGTTCGACACTGGCTGTGATGTACATGCACAGTTGCGACTCCCTGTACATGAGACAGACAGCTTAATGTCCCCTCCAAAAGATGGGATGCTTTCACGATTCATTTGCCAAATTCCAAGTGAACCATGGAGGAGAGTAGCATTCTGTATTTAATCAATACCTGGTATATACAGATCAAATCCAGAATTGAGTACCTGAATTAATCCCATCAAGTGACCCCAACCGGTATTTTTGCTAAATTTGCGCCACAGGCAAGCACCCTAACCACTAGACCACGCTCTCCCATGATCTAATTTCTCTGACATATAGGGTTTTTTTACCTTTGAGGCAGATGTTGTCAAGTCATATTGTCAATAAGTTTGGATGCTTTTGGTATTTCTTTGAAAAATTAACCCAAAAAAACAACAAAGAGAGGTCTTGACTGCATTTGCAGCAATTAAAAGTCAACTTTTGTTAACTGACAGCAACAACAAAAAAATTTAAAGGAACCGGAAGACAGACTGTCAAGTCAAGCGGCTATTCGAGCCATGGGTCAACTCCATTCAGGATATGGGGGAAATCCACATGTCCTCTATCACTAGTATCAGGCTAATCCTATTTGGGTGATATCATTTGGGTAGGTGATGGTATACAATAGGCTCCCAACAAATGCCCATAATTCTAATTTTAGAATTCTCTATTCCGATTAGTGTGTATTTCACTTACAGTTCTGGAAGTCAAACTAACTGACCGACTATCGATATATATCTCATCTCTATATCTACACTTATGTTCCTATTCTGAAGTTCCTTCAGGAATTGATGTCATGAAGGACATCCGGTCAATTATCTTTTGCTCCAATAAATCCTCACACAGCAGTGTTGCTGTGAATGTGAGGTGAATCCAGTCACCCCCATTAGCAGGGACAAAACCGGATTTAAAACTTTGGTTTTACTACTACTACTACTACTTAAAAGAGTGAAAAATCATAAAATACACTATGAAAGAGTTGAAATCACTTGAAACAAGTGAATTTCACTTGGTGAAAGGCTTAATTTAAGTTCATTTTTCGACCACACGTGGAATAATATTGGATGTTTTGAAACGATTTTTATATCAAATAAAGATAGAAATTTTTTAAAGGTAGAAAAGCTTGGTCTTTTTGCTGTGTAATGGAGGACTTATCTTGCCTGCAGTATTTCTAATAGATAACTACAGGGCGACCCAATAAAAACTTTACCCAAAATGAAAGTGATATTTTTCCACTTTTTAAAAATTTTATTGTTATTTTATCATAAAGAATGGGTAATTGAGCATATTGCCTGAAAAATATTGTTCATTTTGGTTGAGTGGTTCTGGTCCACTGAACAATAAGTCAGTAAAACAGACTTGTCCAAGGAAAAGACAGACTTCTCCATGGAGCAACTCATTTTTCTTACCGCATGGAAATCCCCAATGCCCAAATCGAATAGATCGTGTCCTATGTATTCAGATTAGCAAATCCCGGTTGCCAAACCAATTTATGTGCCTTATCATTCATCATGAAATACCCATGACAGGTCTGCAGTTGTGCTAAATACCAGTTTCCTGTCTTGTGTCAGCAAGGGAGTGAGGTAGGACAGATGCCCTGGCCAATTCTGTTTTTAATGACTTATTGTTCAGTAGACCATATCTTGAAGAACTACTCAACCAAAATTAACATTTTTTCAGGCAAGATGCTCAATTACCCCTTCTTTATATAAAATAAAATCCACATTACAATTAAAAAAAGTGGAAAAAATATCACTTCATTTTGGTAATTTTTTATTGGGTCACCCTGTAATCTCACCATTTTGTACAGACTGAACAGTAAGCTAGCTACAGACATGACCAACTTGTCATAAGCTCCCTTATCCATTCCTGAAACTTGAAATTAAAGTCATGTAAAGTCAAGGTCAATTCTTCTAATCTGCAAAGAATTTACCAATACTAGGCAGTCACCCGGTTTTTTTGCGATTACCTGCTTTCTTGCCCCAACCTGGATGTGACCTTATGACCTGTGGTGTGACCTTTGACCGTGGTGACCTTTGACCTCAATTTGTTCTTTGCTCAGGTCGCGGTCTTTCCTTAAACCCCTGATTAACAAATGTCAGACTGTCCTCCCTATTAGCCCCATATGTCAAAAAAACAAAGAAAAATGCATAGCGAACAGACAGATAGATAGGGCATTTCTATGCAAATTGGCAACCATCAACTTTTTTAACATCGGATGATCTTGCCCTTTTGGGTCACTCTAAAACCCGTGGGAAAAAAAACCAACAATGTTTGGACTATCCTCCCTACCTTCATGCAAAATATCAGCCCCCATATGTCAAAGCATAAAGAAATGCCAGGCAGGACAGATAGATTAGGACATTTCCTACTCAAATTGATCTCTAGATGACCTTTGACCTTTGGTCCCACTGAATCCTGCAAACAAAGGTTCAGACTGTCCTCGCCTACCTTCATGCCAATATCACCCCATGCAAAAGCCCAACAAAATGCATAGTCCAGACGATCTCCATTATTTTAGTTACAGATATATGAAAAATGAACATAGTCCAGACAATTCCATGGACAAGTCTGCAAATACAGCCCTACTCCCTAATTCCAGAAAAATACTCAACTATTTTTCTATGAAAGAGAGTGACATAAAAAGAGATAAAAGTTCAAAATAATAATGGACCCTAATCCTATGGGCAAACCTTTCCATAGTACATGTAACCTTTAAAGATACAACAAAGAAGTGTACAGTTTTAATAAATCTTCTGCATTTTTGCAAATAGATGTTATGAACTTTCAACAAGTGGATTCACTTTTAAAATTGCTTTAATCATAAGGCTGTCTGTACTAAATATCAATTTTTGTAACATCAGTCCAGTTGCCTCCAATTCTCATCCCGAATGTCATTTTTTCTGACTCCACTTCTTTCAACAAATCTTCAGATTTACCCATCATTACAGATTTAGGATGCAACAGCCAGAATACAATCATTTCACATTAGCGGCTATCATGATCATCAAAATATGGCAACATTGACATCAATTTTGCTTAAGCATTTGCACATCATAGTTCCTGTATCCTTGATTTCATCAATTAATTGGCAATATTTAAGCTTAATAGGGTTAAAGTAGCACTGGCACATTTTCACAAAATATGACATTTCTTCAATTTTTGCCATCAAATGATAGTCAAACCATTGGAAGAATACGTTATATTTAATATTTTAGCACATAAAATAACTTGCACCAAAATCATAAAGGCATAATTGAGCGGCTAAGACAATCCAGCTAATTTTGAGCCTTAACCTTAATTTTAAAAAAAATGTTGTTATAATCAAAACCACAAGGTTTACAGGTGGCCAAACGGGTGGATGCAGTGGGATCAACTCTGAAGTGTGTTTTCTTGTGTTTTAAGGCCATTTCCATCATCTGCTGATAAAATCATTCTGTTTACCCATAAGGTAAGCTGATTTGGTCTTTAATCTTTCGTTTCGGCTGAGGGCTAATGTATATCAAAACTTTAACAATATGCAAAATTATATCAATTTTGATACAGTTGAAGGTGCGCTATTTTTCAAATGTGACCCGTGTCTCTTTAAGGTTATGTTTCAACAATGACATAACATAAGACCTGACTGATAACTTCCAACCTGCAACAATTTCTTGTGACTCAGTTTGAGCCAAGCTACTGATAATATTATGATTTCAAAGCCTCGCCACCTCATTATTCATGTGTCAGTATTATAACCTTACTAGGCTTACCTAATGGAAAGTGGCATTAATTCTTTTCTTTTTCTCCCTAAGGAGGAGGAGGAGGTATTCTTATTTAACGACCGTCAACCTTATCGCATCATTTCAGTGTCAAACAGAAGATACTTTTTATTTCATTCACTTTAATTATCATAATTATACATTTTAAGGAAGGACGCTCCGTTTTTAGTAAGAGGAGAAACCAGGGGGTGTACTGTAGAAAACCTTCCGACAACCAAACGCACATGACATCGCAGTGCCCGACCGAGGACGAACTAGGACCACGTTGGGTGGCGAAGCAAGGGAAACCCACTGTGCTAACCTGACCCCTTTTTATCCCTAAGAGAGATAACTATTCACCATTTCACAATATCACATACTTCAGGCCGCGACAATTAGATTTTTCTAGTTGCCCGATCGGGCATCCTCATAGAGAAAACTGCTTGCCCAGCCAGTGAAGACATGCCCGCAAATTACCAGCGATCTCAGCCCCGGGAAATAAGCGTGTCACTGCTATAATTGTAGAAGTTATAATAGCCTTACCACCACCAGACAATGCAACAGTTTGTAGCAAAAACACAGTGCAATCAGGTGCAGCAACTAGGTCATAGTGTCATTCGTGTGGTTCGCGGTGGGTGCTCATGGCATTTCCATTTTTTACGTATTTATTAAATTTTCGTTTCCTGATTAATTACAGGTGTAGAAAAAAGGGATTGCGACAGATATTTGCTCTGGCCAGGTCTGGAAAAAATTTAAATTTCCCGTTAAGCGAAGCCGAATATGATTCCCGCCGTGACAGCTTCCAACATGATGGAATACTTCACCTCCAAATTGATTTCTAAGGGTACGGGGGGGTCGGCGTTTAGAAAACCACTTTAGCTTTTTCACAAACGCGATTTTTGGCAATTCCACATTTTTCTTCTTCGCACTGATAATTGGTATTTTCCCCCGCGCCCAAAATAAGCGCTGAAAATTTACCGATCTATCCACGTAAGTGAGGCCCTCGCACCTAAACTAAAGGGTCCCGGTAGACAACCACATCCAAGTTACAAAGTGTAAATCAATCGATTAATGTCGATCACAAAAAAATATGTCACCGTCCTAATAATCGCCTCCCAGATCCTCTTTAAAAATGACTGCGTAATTGAAAACAATATTCGACAAGCGGGTCGTCATAATTGCATGGCCCGACCCCGTCTTCGCAACGCTTTTGTGTTCTTTCCTGGTTCAGTATTTACAATAAGAATTTCCCTCACCCCAGGTTAATTAAATGGATCAAACCAAACAACATAGTGAAACATAGCTTCTCATTCATATGTTAATTGCAAGTAAACAAAAATAAACAACTGAAACAATCAGATTATTTTTAAAAAATCATTTCAGAATGATTAAACATAGATTTGAAGTCCTATAAATCATAAGGTGTTTTTATTGCTACATACCATCATTTTAGCTTGAAAAACTGTACAACTAAAACTACAAATGGCCGACAGCAACCACCCTACCGACGGCATGGCCCACGCGGTGGTAATTTGACCAAACAAATGATTTAGAACCAGTTTTAAATCTTAACCGGTATTGCATATTTGTGATCAGAAATTTAACATTGGTTACCTTATTACCTGTGGTCATGAGCTGAAAAGTCATGAAATATCAGTTGAAAGCTTGACTGGCTTGGGAATTCCCGGACGTTTTTTTTAATCTTCCTTTTTTTCCCGCGTAACGCAGATCAGACCAGCCAGCTGCGGACGGAGCTCATTCCCCCGCTGGGCAGCTGTTTATTAGTCTCAGGTGTCGACTTTGTGTACGATTAATGTCTTTTTAATTTTTGTCGTCACTTTGTTCTGAAACAGTAATAAAAACTTCTTAAAGGAATCTGGTCTTAGTAATTATTTTTTCTGATTAATATAGCGACTGTTTGGGAGAAAATCGTAAACCATTTAGCTGATTATTTTGGACTTGCCTCTAAACTGAACGGCACGACTACCCAAAAGTTTTACTTGCCCGAAAAAAATTCTACTTGCCCCGGGCTATCGGCAGGCGATTTGTCACGGCCTGCTAACATTGTACATACGTGCATGCTATCATGAATAACAAACTATTTTGTGTAATTGGTAATGCCTATAACGCAAGACCTATTATGAGGGTTGACAACAGAAGGACGTAACTCAGACACTGAAAGAAATAGTAAAGAATTTATCTAATTCTGCTGTTAATCTGAGAAATGGTGATGTTTAATATGTTCTACTAAGCAAATCTATTCGTTACTCAAAAATTGTAAGCATCGCCATAAAAGCTCAGATGGACTGTAAGCAAAAATATAAACAAAGAACAATTTGAATTATAAACAGCAGAATTAAAGAAATTCTAATATTCTTTCAGTGATGAGTTACGTCCTTCTGTTGTCAAACCATCGTTATGCTACTTAAAGCCTAGTTATTGTGGTCAGGTCTGCCACGAGTCCCACTACACACCAATTCACCTGGTGACAATTATAGTTGATGCTATTGAAATAGTTTGAACTTTTGAGCAAGAAGTTCTAATATTATACTACTTCCTCTTATAACTTCCTCACAATGATAATTTAGTTGATGTCCATAAATTCAGAGAGACATGCAGAGTAAAAAGGGAACAAGGCACTGAGAGTCAGACTCTGGCCCCGAGTCTTTTTTTTCCCCCTCTTGCTTGATGATCCTAACTTAACTGTGTCTGGTAGATTAAGTTTTTGTGTAAATCGTGGATGGATAATTCAGAATGGGGTAAAATGTTATGGGTGGCCTTTTGAGGGCAAAAGCCACTTACTTGGGAAGAATACAATACGATTGCATGTAGCAATTAACCTTAAATAGGGGATTTGAGATGTCCCAAAATACTGCAGTCCTCAAAGACTAGCATAGCGCTTCAGGGAACATTTTTCACTGAAAAAAAGTCCACTTTCATAAATTTTCAATTGTTTTGGTTTATAAAAATGAAAGCTCTATAGCAATTTGTGGTTTAAAGTACACAATTAAGGTAAATGTTGCCTTATTGATTTGTACCAGCTGGGGGATTTGTGAGGCATATTGCAAGAGCTGACTAAGTGTCGTTGAATGTTAAAGGGTTGCACTGGGAAGACTGTTCCCGCAATATCCAAGTCCGATCGCAAATATCTCGGATAAATTCCATTCCATTTTGATGCTACAACCACATATATTTTTTCTGGTTAAGAGTGATTATTCGTACACCAACACATTGATTTATGTACATTGTAAGGTATGCGGATGAGAGTTCAAATATTATATTTGAATGTTATACCTTTAATTCAATGGAGGACTTATACCAGGAAGTCATTCAAAATCATAGTTTATGCAGTGGTAGTTTCAATTCAGTTTCAATTCATGTCAACACTGACAAAGGGGAAGCAGAAACATTGAAAATTGTCCAAGTATTCACCAACCTAGATCTTAGTTGCTTCTACAGTTATGTCAACTTTGAAATTTTTGTTGCAATATTATGAACCATTTTTTGCAATATTTTGACAGATTATGCATGACATGAAATTTTAACTAAAACCACAATAGCATCCCCATGTACATTTTATCACCCTGTCAAAATTCTGACCATTCAATCAAGTAACCTATTGTTCATAACACTGCAAAAACTGAAGGCTTTAAATTCTGTATCTTCTTGTTAACAATATCATTACAAATGAATAATTTCCTAAATCTATGCTGATAGCTAGTACTGATTTCTCCGACTAATTCATAGCCTGATTGATCATATCCGGGCACAAACTTGGAACACGATTTATTTATTATGATGGACACAGTGATAAATCAATCAAAATCTCACAACAAATAAATGACAAGATCCCTCCTTTCTTTCAAGCTCAAAATAATGAAGCTGCACTTCTACTGAGCACTGTAGTTAAAGGTCCATGGCCCGATCGCTAATAGCCTCGTCCCCAGAAGCCCCAGATTTTACCAGAAGTGGTCAACATTTTGGTATCAGAAGAAAGCTACTATTTTTCTCATTTACCCTGTGAAATCTTAGAACCAAAGGATGTTTGGTTTGGAAGTCATGAGCGAAAATGTGCCCTATTTTGGTTGACCAATATTAATTTTACACAGTACTCTATGGGGCTTACAAATCCATGTTTTTAGCTCTTGCATCAAAATGGATTGAAATATCGGCGCGAAACTTTACAGATGGGGTTTTGGAGTGAAGGCCAATCTATCAAGATGAAAACTTCACATCCTTAAATCGGGCCATCCCCCTTTAACTATTGCATGTTTTCATGTAAAACCATTCATGTCATAAACATGTAAGACCTACACAACAAAGCCCATTCCCAGGAGCCCATTATACAAATCAAAACTACACGTAATGTAGACTTAGTGTATGTGTTTTCAGCTTGCGTAGTTCCACTCCAGTCTGTTTCATAAAGGTGTACACAACATTGTTTCCTGCCTGGTTCAACATTTTCCTTTCAATGCAAGTAGTATATAAATAACTCTAGAATATAATGGCGGCTCAGACATTTTTTGCAATGCAATGTGATTCATCGTTAAAGACAATTATCAGTGATGTTGCCCAAAAGTGTCAAAATATTGAAATTTGGCAGGAATATCTTAAAGTGAAGGATACTCCTGTAGAATTCCTCTAAGTTACTTTTTCCACTGAACATTGACAGAAAAGGAAGAAAATCAGGTTTGAAAGATATGACTCTCCATACATACCGTTACGTGTTGTAGTAAGAGCCCGCATGGACAATAATGACTAAAATATCTGATGTTGTCCTTTATTAGGTGCTTCTGCCCTTATCATTTACAGGATTGGTAAGGATTCCTGTACTTGTTACAGACATTAAAAATCTGATTTTTGATGAATTTTTCGAGTTTCTGATTTAGAAAATTACCAGGAAATAGAGTTTTATATTTAATTTTAAACAATTTTGTATTTTCATTATTTAAATCTTTTCTCTACGTACAGGAATGATGAAATGAAGAAGCAGATCAAAGTTTATGATTGATGTGTCCTAACTCAATTTCTAACAGGACATTAACAGAGAAAGTGTCATTTTGAGCAAGTTTTTCTTTAACACCCATTTGTTCTTCCCAATGAGACTCCAGTGAAGCATTTTAAAGTGTGTGTTCAAATTTATGTGTATCTACTTGATATGAGCCTTGCACCTGCATACATTTACCATCAAGTATCGTGGGAAATGCACTTGCGGTTTTGATAATAAACCGATATTATACATTGCAAGTCCCTATTCACTCTTGTGCTATTATTGTGGCTACCCTTAAATGGCAGTTTTTTTGTTTATATCTTTGGCACAAGAAATGATTTGGAAGCTGAAATTTCAGACGATAATGAGAAAAATATGGATTTCACTGATCCAAATTTATACTACTTCCGGGTAAATCAGGGATGTCCCAGAGGCAATTGGCACCAAGCACCATTAAGTGGTTTCTATATCCAATCAGTGGCTGAGTGAGAGGGTTGGTAAGTGGAGGATGGTTTAATGGGAAGGGTGGGTACGTGGGAGGTGGTAAGTGGGAGGATGGGTTTAATGGGAGGGTGGGTAGGGAAGAGGGGTGGGTTTTAATGGTAGTTGTGGGTTAAGTGGGGAGGGGTGGGGTAAGGTGAGGCGGCTTGGGTTTCCTTTGGGCGTGTGGTCGCTGGGCGGGTGGGTCTTCCTGGTCGGGATGGTCCGTGGAGCGGTGGTCAGTGGGCGGCTGGGTTTTCCTGGCGGGTGGGTCTCTGGGCGGTGGGTATTCCATGTCGGGTAGGGTCCGTGGGCGGGTGGTCCGTGGCGGCTGGGTTTTCCTGGTCGGATGGGTCGCTGGCGGGTGGGTTTCCTGGTCGGTGGGTCCGTGGGCGGGTGGTCCGTGTGCGCTGGTTTCCTGGGCGGGTGGGTCGCTGGGCGGGTGGTTTCCTGTCGGGTGGGTCCGTGGGCTGGTGGGTCCGTGCGGCGGCTGGGTTTTCCTTGTCGGGTGGGTCGCTGGGCGGGTGGTCCGTGGGACGGCCTTGGGTTTTCCTGGGCGGCGTGGGTCCCCTGGGCGGGTAAGTGGTGGTGTCTGGACACATTGTGTCCTCAAAGTGACAACTCACTGAACCCATATATGTGTCTTGTCATTACTGACCTTCTCCAGCTTGATACCCTCGATGATCCCACATATCTACCGCCTTAACTTTTAACTACCTCGGTGTCAACCACAGCGCCCTGGCTTAGTTTCCCATCTTACCACTAAAACCCTACCATCATTATCTTCATATGATGGATTAAGTTGCCATTTATATTAGAAATTCAATTTTTGGTAATGTAAGTAAATTGTTGATTGAAATGATTTGTGCTTCCTAATTCCTCAGTCCTAAATGAAACCACCTCATAACTTTGTTTACAGTGTTTGCCAGCACACCTGAAAGTACCTTTGGTTGTCTATAGGAAGTACCATGACATACTCACAGATCAACCCAAGTTCTTAAAAAAAAGTTTTCTATACTTTGTTCATCACCAAATTGGCAAGGCTCTTCAAGGCCCACAGCGAATTGATATAGAATAGTGCGGGACGCAACAGAAAGCAACACTACCACAGCAGATGCAGTGTGTGATGTATGTGCGGCGCACGCTTGTGGTAAGAATCGCACGCGTAAAACGTTATTACTTTCATGTGCGGATAAAGAAAAGCCGAATAATTTTTGCCTATTAGGTGATGAACAAAATATAGACTTGAAATCTAGTTAATACTAGTTTCTAATGATCTGGTTGCCAATGTGAACAAAAGGAATATACGCAACAAATATCTAAAGGAAATTTTCTATTTACTTTCAGGTCCCCTTGGATGCAAAAAAAGAAATCTGATTCAATCAAATAATTCAATATAATGATGTAGTTGCTAATGTGTAACAAAAGGAATGCAAACAAAATTTGGCTAATTGAAGTTTTATATTTACTTTAGGGACCCTTTCAGGAGAATAAGATATGATGTCAACTTATCCGTGTATGCTTTGAATACAGAAAGCTAAAGTGATGGTTTTACCATGAAGAGGGGAATGACCTTAGTGACCCCTGAATGACCTTTGAACACCTCATCTGTTACCCCACATAAGACCCCTTGTCTCAAGTATGAACTTGATCCATCACTGCACTAAAATGTTAGTGTTGAAAAATTGTCAACCAAAATAAGGTGTATACTAAATGTTTGACACACGGAAACAAAGAGGGACACACAGACAGACACACAAATCATGCCGGCCTAAGGTCTTTTTGATTGTATCAGACAAACTAAATATGTATCAACAATATATTAAATATATATTACACCTCCTAATATCTCCCATTTGGATATCAGATATCTTGGTGTCACTTATTTCTATAAATTGAAACTATTTAAGAGAAAAATAAACTTATATGTGTGGACTTTAAGCATTTTGTGTTTTCTAATTATAGCATTAGCAAAACTTGTTCACATAGATTTCAAGAGTTTGTAGTGTTATGAATAAATAAGCAGAAATTTTAATACAAAATGTCACACTGGTGACCAACTAAATGTCCCACAGATCAATTAAATAAGATACTGGGCTGGATCTAGAGTGTTACTTCTACTTGCATCAAGTATTTTCTTTTACACAACATATATGGTAATGTGAAGAAGTGGTTGAGGGACAGACATAATGTGCTGTGCTGGTCCCTGTGGGCTCTGCTATGAAAGGCAGGCATTTCCATTGCTTCCTGTTTGCAGCTATTTTGTCCCCCCTTTTAGCAAGTCAAAACACTAGCAATTGTACTAGGCCAGAGATAATAGTATACCGGGATGGCTTCAAACCTGAAAATAATAAAGTAGCAAGCAGAAAATTTTAGGAAAAGATGGAAAAAGTGAGAAAACTTATTTAATTACCTACATGCAAATTCCCGGGAGAAGTAGATTTAACAGGTAAAATTTCAGGGAGTAAGATTTTAACAGGTAACATTTAGATAGAGTGTCGTGTTTCAATTGAACTAAACTATTGACTAATGCATTCTTCATTCGTTTACCGATTGAGAAAATTTATTAGTTTGCCGTATTTCTTGACATAGGTTTTAGTACCACAGGCCAACAATCGCTCACGGTATCATTGATTAAAAATTTTTCAAAGGGTCTGATTTAAACTTTAAACAATTAACTCAGGGGACTGTGGGTTCACTTTATAGCCTTAAATTGCTTCAGCTGTTCCATTGTTGTCGTTTTTTGCAGTGAAGTTGAACCATTACTCAAATCTAGTGAGACATAGCAATTCAGGCCGGAGCCTGTTAGCTTTCTAGCAGAGTGTCTCGCCTCAAGGCCATTTTTCAATGAAATATGATGAAACTGCAACCCGATATCAGCTCGTCTGCCCATACAAGTTTGCCAAAGGGGGTCAGTAATTGCCAATCTTTCTCCCTAAAGTCTCTGGGGTGTGAGGCCAGAAGCATGGGTCCTGGTTAAGGTTTAATCCAACTTTCTTGAGTATGGCCTTGACTGTCATAGTAAACAAAAATGTCACTAGCTCATTATATCATTAAATATTGACCTTGGCCGGGCAGTGGCTCGTGACCTTACAGACCCTGTAGCATTCCGTCTTATTGATCCTCTAACTATGTAAGGAAATTACTTGAACTCTTTAATTGATACTATTTTGTTCATATTATATGTACCTGTGGTCCCATATTATCTGCACCTACTCTCTTAAATGAAAGAGTGAAAAATCACTCTGAATTTCGAGTTATTTAAATTAAACTCTATCGAGGGGGCGTTTTTGCTTTTAGCTCAAAAAGAGCGAGAAAATGCAACCCGACACCTTCACTCGCGGTTAACAGAACTCCACTCTCTTACCGCGAGGGCCTCCAAATGCCACTCTTCTTCGGAGTGAAGCCCACTCTGAACTCTTATCGACCGGGATTTCTAGCTCTAAAAGAGTGAGAAATGCTCACCTTTTTCGGAGTGAACAAAATAATACCAATCAAACGCCGCAAATCGCGTGATTATTTTCGAACAACATGGCGGACGGGTTCGTGAACCGTCACAACCGTTGAAACGAAGTGTGAAATTAGATGAAGAAATTCATAAATATCTTCACGGGTGAGTATATTGTATGTGACGGTCACAGTTCATAGCACTTACAGACAAAGTGTGGAGATAGCATCAATGTTATTTACTGTATTATCACTCGTTCATACGGTGTCTGCGCAAGGCTCCCGGCCAGGCTAGGCTTACCCATGTACGAAACGCACCATCATGCATGTCACGGCATGCATACTGTAAGCATTTCCACGTCATGCATGCCACAATCATGCATGTCTCACTGAATCATGCATGCCAATGATGCGCCACAATTATATTCATGTCACGATTGCTATGAATTATGACCTACACATTCAATATACTCACCACACAAACAAACTGTTCCCCTAAAGATCACAACTCTATAAGAGTGACTAGTTTACTCTAAAAAGGAGTTATCCGTTCACTCTTTCTTTAGAGTTATTTTGTTCACTTTTATTTTGAGTGGATCTCACTCTTAAAAGATGCGTTCACTCCGCTGGCACTTTTTTGGAGTGAGATTTCACTCTTTTAGAGTGGTTTTTCACTATTTTTGGTTAAGAAAGATGAGTACCCAATCCACCAGGAATCCAATTGAGTAAAAATTTGCACTGAACCGGTTCAGCTGGTGGGATAGTATGAAACAAATGTGCTACACAAATTGGCCCATAGGACAGTGGGCAGCTTGTGTGGACAACCAAATTTGGTGATGTTTTTGTTCATAACATCAAAAAGGACACATTTTCTCTAATTAAAGGTGCAATGAAGATTTCACATAGCAGGTGGCCCTTAAAAATCAAAAGTACAGATTTTTGCCCTTAATGTAAGTTTCCATCCAAAAGCTCCCCATCTGAAAGGATTTTAAGCTGAGGAAATATTTTTTTTGTACAATAATTGTGAAATTTCTAATTTTATATTTTTTTTTTTTTTTTTTTTTTTTTTTTTTTAATATAAGCAAATCAAAATCACCGTTTTCTCTCTTTTAAGACATTTCGTAGCCAAATAATAGTAAGAAATCTATTGAGTATCTAATCTAGATGAAATTACTATATTATGACTCCATATTTGGGTGCCCCAATCTCTGTGGCACCTTTAAATTTCCACTGTGATAAAGAAGAAAAATGTGTCTGTCTTCTGATATCACAATCTCACTTGATTGGGCAAAGTGTGTGGAAGAGGTTTTCCATTGGGACACCCACCTCTATATGGTACTTTCATGTTGATTGTATTTGGCTTCAATTTGGATTTAATGTTTGTAAAATGGTTCTAATGTAACACATTGGGTTTGGAAACTGATTCTTCTTTCAACACCCACCTCTATTGTCCATAATATTTATTAAAATATGGTTACACTTTGTGGTCTATCTTGGTATGGTGTAAAGGTTGTGTTGTGTCACAGGGGGGTGGTTGGTAATTAAATCTGGTCCAATTATTTTTCAAGTGTTATGACGTCTCGTGGACGCCTAAGGCAGAAATACTTTCAACACAAATGAGCTGTGCACAGGTGGATCTGATTTTAATAATACCACAGAATTTCTAATGATTTGGTAAGTGGTTCAAGAAATTGGTATGTCCAAAACATTCTTATAAATCCAAATTACACAATACACACAATTTATACTGATACTTACTGTGCGAAAGAGGCTTTGCAGTTCAACGATGATATGCCCTCAGCGAAGACTCCAAATGACATCGCACACGTTCATACAAACTCCTCAGGTATTATTCCAAGGGATCTCTCAGTCCTGAAGATAACTTTCTTCCCACAGTTCACAGTTCACTCTAATCCACAGTAACAGTCCAAGATTTCACCACGATTTCTATCTTCCACACTTTGGAATCCTATTTTGATTCCCAGCACTTTTCGCTTCAAAGACGACAGAGAATAATTACAGCACTTCTGCTCAGCATGGATAAATATAATAAATCCTGGCACTGTGTGGAGCTTAAATCTACCATTATTGTAGATAAACAGCTATCTGCTAGCTACTTGTTAGTAGTGATGCTGGCAGAGAGTCCCTTCCAGTGATAGTATTTTAACTACTCACAGATAGATCCCCTTTCTAACAATATTCAGTACATCATCCTCCACTGCATCAACATAACCTTAACTAGGTGACCAATCGGAATTCATCACCCGAATTACATCACTTCATATATATAACTTTGTGGGGAAATTCCTAGGTTCTGCATGTTTTGCATCTACAAAACCTAAACAATTTTTCTAAGTTCAGCATCCTTGGGGAATTCACCACTTCCCCTATTGTGCCATTTAACAGGTGCATTGCATAAACCTCTAGGGAATCCCTTTTCTCTCTTTTAATTGTAAACAAGGCTTTTCCCATGAGGAATCTTTCTCAAATAAAATTGAGAAATAATATTTTTAAAGTTTAGTCAGAAAATGAGGCCATATAACACAGCTATACAACTATTTCATCTTTAAAGAAAAGTATAGTTTATCCCAACTATTTTTCAGAGTTAAGGTTAAAAACAGTTCAAGGTCATCCTGGGGAATTTATGCTAAATCATTATTTTTTGTATGGTCTTATCAATCAAACAAATTTGTGCTCTACATTTGACATTCAATAATGTCACTTAGTGGGTAATGATTAGCACCTGCATAGGCTATATAACACACATTCTTAAACACTGAGATTATTAAACGCCATTCTTTGGTTCCTATCCCTGTGATATGAATATCACACAGTACAGCACATACGCATCAGCAAAATACTTAGACGCACTTCTTGGGCCAATCGAATGCGCATAGTAACAATGGACTGTTGGATTTAAAATCTTGGGTAATTTGTGGGATAAATTACTCAAATATTTCGAAATATGTGATTACGATTTTTTTTATCGTAAACAACTCAGGTGCGCCTTGTTGTTCTACTCAATATAGGCTGTTTGCCTGTGTGATATGACCCGATAGTTTCCTATTACACAGCAGAGGCTAAAAAAATACGTTATTTCAAATTCTTGCATTTTGACCTCTACTGGTTGGAATAATTTCCATAAAATGAGTGCAAGTACTATCTTTTGGGCCCTATGTAGCTC